>KZ868964.1:66800-89962 GCA_003456935.1 Machilis hrabei | reverse complement strand
AGACTACAAGATGCTGATGGAGGTTGTGTAATCGGCTAAGAGGAGGCGTCACGCTGGCGCGAGTGGTTACGTAATCGGGAGCGAGTGGGAGGCTACGCAATCGTCCTCTTCGAGGAGCGAGAGGGAGGTTACGCAATCCTCTTAGAGGAGCGAGAGGGAGGTTGCGCAATCCTCTGGGATGAGCGAGTGGGAGCGGGTGGCTCCAGAACTTTCATTTCTTATACTACTTAGGCTGCTATGGATATTTACCGATTTCTGTATGTCAACCTAATATGTTCAAATATAATAAAAACATTCTAAAAAGTACAAATAGTTTAACCTTCTAAGTTAAATGGTTGTATTAAAAGTTAAAAGTTTTTAAAGATCGAGTGTAGATCTTCAGGTAATGTGTCTACTTTAGTGTATCAAGTGATGCTAATAGGTACGGGTTTGTCTGCGGAATTTTCAGGCGATATTTCGCTAAAGCATTCGCTCTTCATGTACATCTGTGGTTGTGATACGTGGCGATGAAGCTTACAAGTTAGTTCATATCGTGACTTAATTTTGTTAATCTGTATTGCAGGCCTGTTGTCAATAGTTTTGGCACTCTAATTTTTTAGTATGAGTCTTTGATATTACTAATATTCAAAGACTTAGTTGTAAGAAGTGAAGATCTACTTTTCTGAATCCAGATACTTAGCTCATCTATCACTGTGATGGTAGCGCTACAGTCAAAACATAAAAGTTATAAGTTTTCTTGTATTAGATTTAGTTTTGAGTTTGAGCAAAATTAGGTCTAAACTTGAAAATATAAAATAATCTAGTTTGAGATGTAAAGCTGAAGAAAATCAGGTCTAAACTTATTTGGAGCAAATTTTGATGCGGTGTGGGCTGACTATGCGTGATAGTTTCAAAGCATAGAAGAGCTGGTTGTGTAGGTAAATGATTGAACAAATAAGCAAGTGTTCAATAAATAAAATATTTGAGTAACACTTTATTAAGTAACTTGAGCCAAATTAAAGTCAGATTGGGTGCTACAAAGAGTGTAGTACCTCTATCTTCCTAAATAAAGAGAGGGTGCCTAACATACATATAGGGTTGCTTCTACCTAAGGTGCGATAGCTGCTGCCCCCCCTCTCTCGGGGTCAGAGGAGACTAGAGATGGCTCGGCTAGACAACGGTCCCCAGCGTCACCCCGACAGGTTTGAATCCCGTCGTGCAGTACTGAGTTTAAGCACGTAAGGTTTCAGTGAATTCGTGGGGTCATTCGGTGACAATCCCGTTAAATGTGGAGCGTTATACTATCGTCGCATCTACCTCTATTATCTACTATAGTTGATGGAAAGGCCAGGTGCAGATTTTACATCTATCTTATCGCCTACTCGCCTTTCAGCGGCACAACCAATAATATTAAAAGACTAATAATATTACTACGTATGCATGATATATGTAGTGAGCTTGACGCTTTATTGCATACATGCTAAGGCAATATAGTATACTCTCTACGTACTATCGTCCCTAAAGGCCTTTCTACTTTTACACGCTAAGGAGTTCTTAAGTTTCCACGACACACTTAACAATACATCAACATCACAAAACACAACCAATAACCTTAACTATAGTCTTCGTCTCCTGCTAAAGATCAACCCTCNTNCTATTCTCNGTTATACACGGTCATACCCTGGATTCACTCTGGTCCTTGGCTCAAAGTCTACCTCTATGGGGTACGTAGCGTTCCGCTAGATGTATTGCCTGGGAAGTCTGAACACTGTGATCACTCTCAAAAGTGGTGTTCCCTCCCTACTTCACCACTTGACGCATTCAACTGAAGGCTGAGTCTTCCAATCAGATAATATACTATAGACCAAAGTTATTATTCAATACTGCAACTAACTAGTCGTGTGCCACCAAATTGGAAAATTATCAAATATTAAGTACGTTCGATATCACATAAAAAATAAAGAATGCTTTGCAAACATTACCTTACGATTTGCCTTTTCTGTTTTGCTTGATTAATCGTAGCTACTTTAAGACAGATAGAGACCACCTTCTGTGTGGCAACTATCTTCTCAAAGCAATCAATTACACACTTTTTACTTGAGTACTGCTTTATCATTAGAATAACTCAGATCGTCTTCTGTGTATGATCCGGTTATTCCAAAGTTCGTAGGCCAAGTCTCTCTTGATCAAACTCCATCACCTCGCAGTTCAACATTGACGTAGATGATGATATGGGGTTTTACGGTGCGTCAACACAGAAAGGTTATTTGCGCCGCCAAATTGACAAGCTATACTTGTGCAACGTAATCATACNTGTTGGCACCGAAGTTCAATACTCCACCAGCACATATACCTTGTGTGATATGTCAATTATTTGCAAATAGCAACTTTAGTTACTCTTTCAAAGTGTTTATACACGCTTTTTCGACTATGGCAGTATTCAGAGGTACATTCTTAACATCCTGTAATTGTTGTAGAATTTCCGATTGCAATGGAAATAATTTTCATGAGCGGATGTGCATTTAAAATTTGAACAGTACAATCCAAGGTCCATTTAAATAAAATATAATATTTACATAAAAATATGAAAGCTCTCTCCTAGAGTTATGAGTGATATGAACTACTATGATTGCTCAATCGTCTACAACGTTGATGTGTGGAGTTGTAGTTGAAATATGAAAGTTAAAGTTGAAGAACTTCGTGGGAGTGAGTATTGATGTGGTATGAACCGACTTTGAGTGGTAGTTTTAGCACATGGTATTAGTTTGCTGTGAGTGGTGTGAATTACTATTATAGTTCACCCATCTACCGGTCTAGTAATGGCTCTGTAGTCAAAATATATAACGTGCACAAAAACGAAATGGTGTATTGTACACCTATTTTCTGCCCAAAGAAAATATCGAAAAAATCGAAAACGAAAAATATAACAATTGAAAAATATTGAAATAGAAATAAAAAAATATTGACATTGAAAAAAATCGAAACTTTTTCCCAACCAGAGTTGAATGGAGCTCCAATAATGACGTCTGAAAAAATATAAAAACAAATTCGACAAAAATTAAACAAAATTGAAAAAAATTGAATTGAAAATAAAAAAACACGGGTTTCAGTGAATGTGGTAGTGAGTGGGCCCCAAAACAACATAATATTCCCTACTGATGTCCATAAACATCAGCGTACAGGAATTTGTTTAACCTATACTACCCTCTGCAAAGCAAAAAATGCCGATTAAATTTTCACACGTGATAGAACTTTGGTTCATTGTCCCATGCTTGGTACTGAAAGTGATTTGGAAGTTTAGAAACATGCGAATACAACAAAAGTGAAAAAATCCAACTAATTAAGCTAAAACAATCACGTTAATAGTGAGTAGTAGCTACAAAATGTAACTTGTTGATTTTTTTCCCCTGAAAGAGAAACAGTTTTTGTTTACTGCAACTGTGAGACACTACTGGAGTTGAAAGATGTGAGTTGGAAAAGCTTAGGACTGTTGATAAGGTGGGTGAACATACCGTTTAACACAATGCTCAAGAATCCATGATGGGGAATTTTTAACTAACTATTTCGGAATCCTGACCGTACACATTTTAATTATCATAATTTCTTACCAATGAAATGCCACTTGTCAGTGAAGAGATTTGGTGATTAGGAATGATTCTAAACAGCAGTGATAAACTGGTTAACGAGACTTTACTTTTGTGAGACAGGTAAACTATAGATGTTACCTTAGTGAAATAAATATCTTAATATCAAATATATCATCGAAGCAAAATTTTTCTAGAGATTTTAACGTATTTTATGCAAGGAATTTTGATCTAATAATGTATTAATAATTTTCTTCGTGTCTTTACATTACTTTCCTAACTCTGTTTCTGAGTAGAGTTAAGAGAAAATGTATATTGGAATGAAGGTAACAAATAGTAAGTGTTCAAGTTTGAACGCAATGGTACCTTTAGTGAATAAATACTCATAAAAATATATTCGACTTTTTTCATAACGTAACAAAGGCAAGTAAGCGTTTAGAGAATACACATTGCAGAGGGGAAATTACACTGTACACAACAACTTTATTATGACAACGTAACTGACACAATTGCTTAGCTTAACGAATTTCAGTTTGTAATATCTTTGATTGTCTACAAACGAAAAGCATGTGCTAACAGTACAAATTTAAAAAGTTGTTTTAAAAACTGAATGGTACAGTATACATCACTTTACACATACCAGTAGCAGCTGAAAAATGCATACTACAGAAAATATTCCAACTAGTTTTTGATAATAGTTTTAAAGCATGTTAACAGCTTACAAAACTGCTTTTATTGTTTACTATGTTAGGTGTAATCTTCATCTTTAATAAATTATCATTTAAAAAAGTAACGAAATAGATAGCATGACATAACAATGAACAATGACTTAGTTTATTTTATTTTTAGGTTAAAATATCCTGGGACCAAATATCATTAACAATCAATCCGGGAGCAGCTTGTTTAAGTCTGTTTGGATGTAATAAAGCATTATATATTGATGTAATAAAAGTAGCAATGCTAAGCAACGCATTAAGAAGGTAAGTGTCAAATACTGACTTACGTTATTGGGAGACATGGTGTTGAAGAATGAAGTGAAATTCAGAGTAACGGCAATGAAGGACTATATTAACTACTCTCCTGTTAGCGTACAGTCACGTCAGAGAACTTAAAAACTTTAAATTCAGATAATAATGGTTTCTATAAAACTTTAAAAATGCTAGATACACTTAGGGTGATTCTTAATGTCTATTTTTTAATCACCTCTTCCCTTTTTCGCTATATTGTTCATTTAAATCTCATCAACTATATACGTTATTCTTCTTTATTCACCGAATCACATGTACAGTTTTCATTGGTATAAATGAAAACTAAACTTTATCTCTGTGTTTGTTTGTTTGTGGCTTTCTTAAATAGCTACATCTCAAACAATCAAATATACTGTTCTATGTACACAGTATGGATTCGGAGTGATTTATTGTACACGTATTTTCGGTGTTATGGTATTTAAGACTCTGCTTTGATGTTTATCTACGAGTACTACTCATGTACATCGAGTTTAGAGGAAGGCTCGTGGTTTTTAATAGATGTTTCAATGCTTACTTACACTTAACTGGTAACTAATTAAATGCTGTAGGATTGGAATGTTGTATATTTTACAATAGGTCAACATCACCGTAAAGCATTTGAGCATGTAGAGGTTTTCGTGCAGTAATTATACTTTATTGAAATGTAAACTTTACGTTTGGGTGATGAAGAACGTAACGGAAAGTTTTATTCTAAAAGTTAGGATTAAAACAATAATGTCATGAATCTGATCAAATTTTATTTTAAGTTACATGTTATTAATCAATGTTGTTTTTACTTCCAGTGGAGAGGCTCGAAATATTGACTATCAGAAACTCTGCGCTGGTGACAATGACAAATTTATTGAAATTCAAACGGGATCAGAAGAAACGTTCGATAAAGATTGCGCTTAGAAATATGTTGTTTATTTAGACTGTAAAAAAGTTTAGACTAATGGAAACCAATTCAGGTTTATACTCTTATTGTACAGTAAGTCATGTTAAAAATGTATGGTATGTATTGTACGCAATATTCACTTGTATCAATTTATAGTGAGTTTAATTTGCCTTTTATAACCCTTTAGTAAATCCCAAAAATTTAGATTAGTTTTTCTATTACATGTTTTAAAATATATGTTAAAGTCATTTTAGGAAAATCAAAGTCCCTATGTTATGAGCAAAAAAGTGCATAAGCTTATATAATGTTTATATTGTCAATTTATAGATTGTATATTTCTTAAACATAAATATCAGTCTGTGCTTCGAATAATCCCACGAATAAACATATAGGTTTCGAGTTAAATCAATAGCTGATGAAAAACAATCTTCAAAGACAAGCAATACAAAATTACAATTCATTAAGAAGGTTATTTAAAACAGTGTATGATATATTAAAAAATCATTGTTATTTCTTTCAAACCACCATTTCAATTTAGCATTTATTGCCAAATTATAAATTGTCTGATTGTTAGTAAATATCATGATTGTTACAATCTTAAATTTAATATAAGAAAAAAAAAAAACTCTCCAAAAAATGTTTATTGTCATATTAACACTTGCCGTTTTTGCAAAGACTTTCTTTCGGGATATTTTTGGAACATGAATACATTGTTGTTGTTTTTGTCCATACATTTTTGCATTGTTTAGTTTCAGCAATACTATACTTATTTATAAATCGAGATATGACACAAAATTAACAGCATTGTTACCCAATTGCACAAAATAGGTAAGGCTTCCTTACCTTTCATTTGAATCATGAAAACAATACAGTGGACGTCAGAATGCAACCAATCACCGGCATTACTTTTTAAAAATTCTAAGCACCAGTACTACTGTGGCCTTTCACTATGTGTATGACCTGTTGTAGTCGTCTAGTCTGCGTAAGACTTAACCTTAATGAGGTCAAGTATTTTTTATTTTTGAGTGTGTCAATCTTAGGTTTGGTAGACTAGACTTTAACCTAAGTTGGTAGAGTTGACCTTAGTTGCTGAACCATTTGACCCTAAGGCCCATTTTGGTGCCACAGATTAAGATTGCATGTGACCCTTCTTTTGCTTACAGTGATTTAATTTGATACCTGGTACAGTCTGAGACTGCAACACTCTTTTGCTTAGAGCGCTTGTATCCTTAGTACTCTAATTTTTTTTCCTCCCAGATATTACATTTTGCATACAGAGTCGAACTTGATACCTGGTCCAATATTAGAATAGAAGTGACACCTCTCTTTTGTTATCACAAGACCTTAAATGTGAATAAAGTTTTAAAATGTGATTTTAGATGCATCAACCTTAAGTGTGGATATACTATACTGTCAAAATAGTACCGGGAATTTTTAAATAAAACGCACAATTTTCATTTATTCATCAATATGTATTTTGTCGCCTTCAAAGTAGGCCCCATTTGATACAACACACATATGCCAGCGTTTTTTCCAGATTTCGAAACACTTTTTATAGGCGCTTTCCGGTATGGCCTTCAGCTCCTTCCACGAATTTTGCTTTATGGCTTCAATCGAGTTAAAACGGGTACCCCGAAGCGGCAATTTTAGTTTCGAGAACATAACAAAGTCACACAGGGCCAGATCTGGTGAATATGGTGGTTGATAGATGGTATTTATTGTGTTTTGGGCCTTAAATTCGGTCACAACTGTCGCTGTATGCGATGGCGCATTATCGTCGTGTAAAATCCACGAATTGTTCTTCCACAATTCTGGCCGTTTCTGACGGATTTTATCACGCAAACGCTTCAATATGGCCAAATAGTATTCTTTATTGACCGTCTGTCCCTCTCGAACAAATTTATGATGCACCAAACCACGAATATCGAAGAAAACAATGAGCATCACCTTGACTTTTGAACGACTTTGACGTGGTTTTTTCGGTTTCGGCTCGTCTTTTGTCCTCCATTCTGATGACTGATGACTTGTTTGCATGTCAAACTCGTAGACCCATGTCTCGTCATCAGTTATGATGCGTTCTATGAATGTGGGATCAGAAATGGCCCGATCCAGCATGTCTAAAGAGACCTGCTCACGGTACGTTTTTGAAGAAAATGTACCTCTTTTGGAATAAGCCATGCGGCGATGCGTCTTATGCCCAAAATATCCACCAATATCGAACGAACAGACTCGTGAGAGATGTTAAGGTCACGAGCTATCTCTCTTAAGCTGGAATGGCGATTATCGAGCACAATTTCCTTCACTTTTTTATGTTTTCATCGGTTGAAGAGGTCGAAGGTCGTCCAAAACGAGGCATGTCTTAGACGATGTCTCGGCCTTTCTTGAACGCTTAACCACTCGTAAACCCGTGTTTTGGATAAAACTGATTCACCATAAGTCTTTTCTAACATTTTTAGCGAGTCAGCACATGAAATTCCGTTCGCAACACAAAATTTAAGGCAAACTCTTTGTTCAATAATTTCGTTCATTGTAAAAATCGTGATGCACTACTGAAGTGGACTGATTCAACCAGTTGCTGTAAACAAACTGGTTGACTGAACGCGCTCATGTCTGGCATAGTAACTAAGTACAGTACTACCAACTTATGGAAGAAAAGATGTAAAAAAAATCATTAGCGCGGGGCTTTTAAATTACAAAATCTCGGTACTTTTTTGACATGCATCAAACTTCTGTATGCATATACATTTATCTTTCAGAGCTTCAAAGTGTCACACATTCCCTTTGGTCCACCACCCACCTGTGGAACTGATTGAAAAATATTTCACTTTATTGTAATGAATTTCCCCTACATGCTGTTATAGATTGTTTCAGTTGTTATGCATGGGGTATCGAACTGTCCGAAGCTTTCGAACAAATATTTGATAATCGTAAGCCGTATAAGCTTCAAACTGATAAAGGAACTGAATTTTAAAACGTCATATTTCACACGTTATTACGTAATAATAACGTGTGTTTCTTTACAACAAAAAATGACGATAATAAAGCTACTCTTCCTGAAAATGTTAACAAATCTTTAAAAATGTGAATGCGGAAATACTTTACGCATAATAACACGCGTAGAAATATTGATGTTTTGCCTCGACTTTTGAAATCTTTTAACAATCGATTGCACTCTGTATTCAAAATTACGCCTTCTCAGGTTAACCAGTGAAACGTCAAGTAAGTTTTGTATACTATATATGGGAGCAAACACGCAGTTCCAAAACCAAAATGTATTTTCTTGTCGGTGACTGCGTACGCATAATCAAAACACACATGATTGTCACTAAAGGTTAAGTACCCAAACGGAGTGAATAGATATTTACCAACACTAAACGATTCTTACGTAAGTCTCTAGTCTACAGCGTTTCAGATTTGAACGGCCAGAACGTTGAAGGTACATTTTACAAACCGGAATTACAAAAAGTAGTATTGACACCGGGTTGCTTTTACAAAGTTGAAACAATTTCTAAATCTAAACTGTTGCGAGGTGAAAATCATGTTCTTGTAAAGTGGACTGGGAAACCGGATTCTTTCAACAGTAGGATGTCTCTCACCGATGTTAAAAAGTTGTAAGAAAAATGCTATAAACGAGAATAATTTATTTTCAAACACGTTAGTCATACAGTGATCTTCAAAAGGAATGGATCAGTTTTATTTGACATTACCAAGCAATTCTAGCTTTGACATGTTTCCAAATAACGGGTTAGCCGATTTTACAACAAAACTTCACCATACACTTGTACTGAAAGGCGAGTGGGAGGTTGCACTCGTACAAATTAAATCTCCAGTTTCGTTTTACAACATAACACACCTCGATAATATATTTCATCTTTGAGACAACAGCAAAAGTTTTCCATCTTTACTCAAGGGTTTTGTCCCACAAGGACAATACAAATCTGTGCAACACTTAGACGTCATTAATCGTTTCCCTATCTTAAAAGGACATGCCTCATTTGAACTAAATTCAATCACAAATCACGTAGAATTCAAAACTGACAATACTGTAGATGTTGTTTTCGAGCAAGGTTTGGCGAACGTTTTGGGGTTTCTTCCTAACACATATATTTTGACCATGGCTTCAACATCAGCTGTGCTGTGGCGCAACGTCCCCCAATAATTGTTCGTGTATGCTGATGTCATTCAACATCAAATGGTCGGGTATACTGTCACTCCTCTGTTACGTATAGTTGGAGTAGAAGATTCACAGTACGAAAAAATGTTTGTCAGAATATTCAACACATCTCTTTACGTTCCCGTTTTAATTCGCCCATTTGAAACTATTACTGTGGATATAAGAGCGAGTACTGGCCAAAAGGCAACATTTGAATTCGGGATTGTCACTGTGAAACTGCATTTCAGAAAGCTCTCACAATTTATAATTATTACATGAATGGCGGTGGGTAGCTTGAGTTTTTAGGGTGCTCTGTATCAAAAAGGTCATGGGCTGGGAAGCTTATTTGGGGGTCTAATTAGAGCTGTTTTACCATGGGTTAAATCTGATGCACGAACTGTAGGTAGGCAGGCATTATCTACGGGTGGATATATTCTGTTAGACGTTCATCAGGGGAAGCCTTTGTCTGAAGCCGCCAAATCTCATTTCTTCAAAGCTGGACCAAATCTCGCTGCCAAGCAACTTCAAAATTAATCAAAGTACAGTAAGACCAACGATGTATACGACGAGGTGTCAAAATAAATCGTCATTATTTGTCTACAGTATCATGTAAACGGTTCAGCTCTACAAGAAAGAAGCGTCACTGTGCCATCAAACGTGTGAAGGAGCGTCCAGTCATCAAAAAGAATAGAAAAAGCAACAAACGTAAAGTGGTTAACATATTCAATTAAACATGACTTTTGTACAAATTCATTCCAGAGAAGCTAGTAAATCTGAATTGAAGTTATTTTCTCTGCCTCCCACACAGACGGCTATTCAAAGCGGAGAATGGGTTCATTACAAACCACTTGCCTCTCTTACTGATGATGCACCCATTGAATTTGGAGTTCCAGGACCAGGCAGTGATTTCGTCGACTTGGCACACACGTAACTACACGTTGAAGCAAGAACAATCAAAAGCGACGGGTCGGCCTTAAATGAAAGAAATAACGTGGGTCCTATTGTAAACAGATAGTGCTCTGTTTATTTATTTTATTTTATTAAAATACTTATTACGGGTGTATAAGTATTTCGCGTGTTTTCATTCGGGTCAATTACCTCGTTACGATATCTCTGACTAATTGGGAAGGTGACCGTCTTCTTTTGTAAAGTGGTTATGGAGAATATTAAAGTGACGAACAATGAAAGTTAACTAGTGATCAAGCACTTTTAATACGTTGGATTGATTAGCAATATGTGCCAGAAATGCGCTGAAGAAACAGTTAAATTGCCTTGCTCGGGTAAGCTCGGGAGCATTCGCGGTGTGTTCAACGAATAAGAAGGAATGTGCAACCACGCATAATTAAAAGCCAACTGGCAAAGTGGAAGAACGACGAACTGTTTTGTTATGCAGGCTGGCAAGACATTTGACGTCACTAGAGGGCAAACAAAGATGTACTGGTGAACTGTGAATTTAATATCAAAGAGTTCAAATTCAGACGTCGAANGAAGAACAACCANGTTTNTGCATTGTGCGTCATTACTGTTTGGTGGTTGTNTATATCTTTACACGAACATATGTTATTTGTATGGATTTACTAAAATCCTATTGCCNCAGACGTTCTATGGCTTATGCGTGAAACAGCTAATGCAGTGAGTTGGTGTTCGAGTTCGACCACAGATGTCACTAGCTGTCACGAAAAGAATACTGATTGGAAGCGGTACATTTTCACGCTTTGGAGTGCCAAAAACAGGAACGTAATATGTGTATTGTGAACATCNCCTGACNCCATCTTGGGGAACTTGTGTTTTGACCAGATTACTGGAGGCTGTTCCAGATTGAATNCTGAATGTATGCTGATTATACTGTCACCAGCTAAGAATGAATCAAAGTGTGTGGAAGTGTATTAACCACCGAATTAGGTAGGAACGTTATTTCACATCTCTGTGAGAAGTAGAGGGTGAAATCTTTAAGCACTGGGTTAGTGTACGAACAATGTGGGATAGGTAGCCTTTGTACCAAGTGGTCAATTACGTTGGAACGAGGCCATTTGTAGCGGAGTCCATTTGATGTCCTGGGACCACTAATTTGACGTGTCAACTCCTGATTGAGTTGTGATCGGTTGTATGAGCCTGAGTACCGGTATTGTGTGTACAGCAGTGAACTTTAANAGGTATGAAGTATTTTCAGTAAACCACATTTTAAACTATTCCTTGTATAATTCCTGNCCTGGCCAACCTAGCNATTAAATCATATTGAGAGTATAANATTANCTAACATTACCATTATAATTAATGTATAACAAAAATATAACTGGTTGACGTAAGGGTAATTTACTGTGTGTGTCGTTGAGCTGGCACAGGTNTTTGTACGATCCTCCAATATACACTGTTTTAAGTTATGCTTGCATGATTGCTCAAATAGAACAGGGGAAAAAGACACATGACCCCGACTTATAGATACGGTTTCGGCGAACCGATTGGGCTAGGAAAGGGGCAGAGTAATCATCTAAATTTGCTGGTTAATTTGGGAAATGATCATATAATTATGTCCTGATTATCCGGGTAATTAACCGCGTATTTACACTATCAACAACAGGCTACACAGTTTATTTCACCAGGTCGACATTTGTCTCAACCAGAAACTCATTTCATCAACTTGGAACACATATCCATACAGATCGTACATTGAAACTTTGTTGAATTACGGACCCACAGCCTTAACCAGTCATCTCACCTCTGCCTTATGGTACAAGGATATAGCAGGCAAACATGACGACATTACAGCGAACAAAGGTTATCTGCAGCGCAAACAATACGCTGAAAATTCGCAAGACATTTATCTTTTGTGAGCTCGGGCCTGCGACATTTTTCGCGTCACACGTCATCTTCTCAACGAAGTCGAACTGCGTGTCAAACTCATACGAAGCTGTGATAGTTTTAGACTCGCCGGAGATGTCAACCCATACAAAGTACGTATTTCAAATGCCTCTTTCATCGTCTGCAAAGTCAGAATTAATCCTCAGAATCTCCTGCAACATGAAGCCATTCTCAACAAAATTTCTGCAACAAATCCTTTCAATAGAGTGACAACAAAAGTCATCACCATACCTGCAAACATTCAAAGCAAAGAACTGGACAATGTTTTTATGGGGAAGATGCCAAAAAGCGTTATCGTGGAAGTCGTATCGAATAAAGTCCATAATGGAGACATCACTTAAAATCATTTTAACTTTCAGCATTACAATATTCAGATTATGAGCCTATATCTGGACGGAGAGCAAGTACCTTCTCAACCTGTAGAACCAAATTTTACAAATGCTAATATTTACGTGCAAAATGTATAGCGTGGAAAATTGTGTTGTCGGGGGTACACACCCTGCTACAGGATCCAGTGAGCCCACCTAGCTCAGTGGTGACGATGCCGCTGTTTTATTTAGATTTTAGCTGACACAGCCAGTGAACACCAAGCTCTGTTTTTAATATTCGTGGGTCCGTGAATAACAGGCTTCAAGGTGAAGTACAGTGGGTATCGATAGGAGGTAGATCGGTGCGAACCGATGGAGATAGGGGTTTGAGTTAATTATTCGGGTTTTTCCGCACCTAATCACTTTGTGAGACAATGATAGGTTTCGATCCTATTTCCACGTCCCATTCTGCTTTACCCCTGCCTATGTTACAACTCAACTTGGTAATTACACCACATACACGCAGTAACAATCGAATTGATACATTTATTCCTGATAGAGGTAATACAACAATTAATCTGTATCCTACCTAAGCCCTGTGGGGCTCATGACAAGCACAGCTACCCTACCCTATTTGCGCACTAACCTATTTAAAAATTGTTACAACTTCAGACATGACAGCCAGGGAAAACACTCGACTACCATGAAGGACTATCCCTCGGTATAGAGTTCATTACGGATCACTCAATTTCGTCTCTTCCACCAGGGACCCTACTATCACAGTCTTTCTGACATTGTCGTCGCACTGTACGGGGCGCCGGGAACTAGGTAAATGTTGCGAGTATGTGCATTTAGGTGGTGTACTCTCCAGTCCTTGCCTGGAACTTAAGATAATAGGAAAGTTTGGTCTTACCGTACTATGCCGCGTAAGCACTCCTGCTCGGCTTATAACCACCTGGGACTCCCCACANTTGACTCTATGCCTAGGTTCGTCGCAGATGTGACAGACTGCTGCTCATCCCCACCCNCAGGCAGATGACCACCTCCTTGATAAAAAGGAAGGCTTATTTAGTGTGAATATTAATCTTAAGTTTCTAATTACATACTCAGAATGGGATACTTACATGTGATCAAGCGTTTCTTATCCTCAACTCAGCGATAATGATTAAGCCAGTAACCACTGGGACTGTAACTCATGTGGGCAGTTTAGTTTATTCTCTGCCAGCATCATTTCCTTATTTTACTGAATTTTTTAGATGAATTCGGTTTCAGAAATCTCTATATCGGGTCTCTTTCTTTTGTCGTTTTTCCCACTATTGTCTTGGCGACATAACAGGCACTCTCGTTTTTCCTCTACCTATCGTTTCGAAAACGGGCCTTGTCACTCGTCCTCTGAATATCGGTTCAGCTATTTTCCGCTACTAGCAGTTATACTCTTGACCGTTCGCCGCTAGGGCGCTACCAACCTGTTATGCCGCATCCTATGCACGGTGTAGATACGTGACAAGCAAACACGAGCTGCCCTTCACCATAGAGGTTGCAAGTGTAACCTCTATACAGTTCCCCAGATTGCACTTGTGTAGCGTAGCTACACAGGTGCTATCTCCTGGTGGAGGCAGATCTACGGGTTTTCGACTCGATATTTCATCTGACTGTTCTACCCTCTTTAGCCGTAGATACTCACCCTAGTGGTGCTTACTACGAACTGCGGACCGTAAATTATACCTAGGGTGTGTGGACCTGGTCGGTGCTGGGTCTAGGCTTTCCGGCACTGGCTTTCTCTCGGCTATCTTTTCTATAGGCAAGGTCATGGAATCGCCCCCCAGTCTTGGGTGAAAACTCTTTAATTCCGAGATATGAACTCGTCGTGGTAGCACTTTCTCGTTATCCACGTGTTGAAGGGTGTAGGTGTCTTTCCAACGGTCTAATATCCTATAGCGGCCTTCATACTTATCACAAAAGTTTCCTACTAAGTGTTTTCCTTGTCGGAGTTAAGATGTGTTTTGCGTACTACCAATTCCCCTTTGTTTAATTGCAACTCCCGGGGAGTTTTGTTAAAATAGTCTTCCTGTTGTGCTTGATTCTCAATTTTCTTCTGGATAGCATGATCCAACATTTTACTATGTATTTGGCACTGTGCTTGGTGTATGTCCCGGGAAACTGGTGGTGGTTGTATCGGCGTCGGCCTCAACCGCTGTCTGATCGGTGGAGCTGTGCCGGTATCAATGTAATGATGGAAGCCATGCAAATGTCCAAGTTTGTTTTCAAAAAGCTCAGCGTGCTTTTTTATGATGGGTAAGACCCTTGGGTCCAGTTGGTTTGGTACCGCAAGTTCCGATTTATCTTCTAACGTCAAGATAACATCCTCGGTACTAGTGGCTGGCCCTGGGCTAAGGTTTGTCACCTCATCTACTTCCCACACCGGATCGTTTCGATCCATNGGCTCTTCGTAGACTTCAACCCCTGCCCCGGTTACCCCACTACGCGCCGTTACTTGGTGGCACCGACCCCGGTCTCGAGTTCCTCTCGTACCAGCTCTTCTTCCGTCGTCTCTTTTGTTTCACGCCCCGGTTGACCGCTTCCTCGGCTGGAACCACGGACTCGGTTCTACCTTGTTCCAGTTCTCTGGCAGCGTAACGGCCTCCTGGGGTTTTATGTTTTTATTTGCATTCACCACGGTGCAAAATAGGTTATCCAGCGGGGAGGTAAAATTTGGGTTTTGTAGCGTACAAAATTCCGCCTCCGAAATCACCCGAAACTGAATGCTATTGGTTTGGTCCTGGGGAATTTCTAATTCCTGGCCCTCCACCATGCACGTGTTTACCCCGGTCCCGCAATGTAACTTCGGACCGTAGCGTTGGAGAAACGTTTGGCCCAGCAGAATGTCCATGGGCAACTCTGACGCGAACACGTATGTTTTATCATACAGTTTGTGACCCGCAACCCCCATCTCTAAATACACAAAACCTAACGTAACCTCGGAACTTGTGGCTGAGTCAAATTTTACTACGTCAGGTCTAAGCTTATTGAACGGGATCAGCGTGTTTCGAACCACGCTTAAATCACTTCCCGTATCTAACAGACAGTTGACTTCGTCACCATTCTCCATTCGGGCTTTAAACTTACTATTGTTTGAATATTTGGCATTCCTAATTGACAGATAACGCACTTGTGTTTCCCACCTATAGTTACAATCATGGGTGCGTCCTGAGAGATTCATACCTGTATCTACACCAGTAACCTCTCCTTCCTGGTGCACACTTANTTTTTTCCATACTTTCCTTCACTAGGCTGTCGCTCTGAAGGGCCGTGATTCGACTCCTCTTGTCGAACGGACCTGCAAGTTCCAGAGGCATGGTTTGTCTGCTTCGACTTACCTTTCCTCTTTTCGTAGGATTAAGGAGATTGGTAGGTGTTATCCCACTCCTTAGTTCCCATTCGGGACGCATAGGGACCGTCTTGGTTTTGGTTCTTCCATTCCCTATATGGTCTATACCGATAATCTTCTACCGCACCACATCTCTGCGAATACTGAGCCTCGTTTGGCCCTGGCCTGTAGTTTCGATAAGGGGGTCTGTAAGCGCGCGGGATTGGATAATCATATCCGATTCTACATCCCTCACAGGAGTGAAAACAGGACCCCTGACGAGCACATGCTCGGACTGTTCGCGGAGAATAATAGGCCCTTGTGGGCTGTCTACAATGTACACAGAAAGTATTTCCTATCTCTCCCTGGACATTAGTAGGCATCCTCAGATTGCTCGTCACATTGGCCTCGCCAGCCTCCCCATTGGAGGTGTTGACACCTGATGCCGTGTGTGCAGTCGTGCTAGTGTTTGTAGTATCCTGATGCTCGCTATGTCTTGGTTCCCCACTCCCAGCACTGGTTGGAAAATTAGTCCCCTGGTCGGTGTTCCCGGAGTCCCTATACGCTCTCGCCAACTTCTGTGCGCTAGGGCGTGCTCCCTTCGCACGTTTGTCCTCTCCTACTCCATTTTTCCGTACCTGTACTGTATGTACCTGTGGTCTCTCATACCTCGGTCGTGGCGCAGTCCGATTATCCCGACCTGGTTCGAATGTAGGCTTAGTTTTGTAACTGCCTGTACCATCCCGAATCCGAAAGTCTTTTACCGCTCTCTCCACGTTTTGTATAAATTCTCCGAATGACTTAGCGGCTTTCGACGCTTTTGCCACTGTCTTACGCTTGGATACGTGACTCAATGTGTTGCATCTGGGTATCTACGTTTTGACTCTGTGTATTGACATTACAATTGATAGACTGTATCTGGGTATCAATGTTTTGGATCTGTGTAGCTACTCTAGAACTAATCGACTCTGTCACTGCATGACTGTGTTCCCTCAGTAGCTCTCGTATCGAGTCCAGAAAAAATGGGGATGTTTCAGTTCCCAGTTTGGATTGACCGCCAAAGTTTCTCTGACTCCTACTTGATCAGCCTTTCGTTGACCTTAGTTTGTTAGTTCCCCGTTTCGGGATACTTTTAGTTCTCCTGTCTAGAACCTGCCTTGAAGATCTTTCTTCTTCTCCACCATACTCCACATTCTCTATCGTTTTGGTATCTAGGTTACCTACGTATTTTTCCTGACTAGTACCTTCCATTTCACCGGTTTACTCTAGATTAGCAGCTCAACTAGTTGTATTTTCTTGTGCGGTCATTTTGCTCATTCTGGTGAAGTGCAGCCGTTCCTTGCTTAACCTTCTTTCTTTCGCACTTTTCCCCAGAGTCTTCTTAGAATCTCAACTAACTAACCTAACCAACAAATTACGTCCATTGCACTAACGCTCGGTGTGCTATTACAGTAAAATCTTTTACTTTGGCCATAGTTTCTTCTAGTAGCGCATCACTCTCCTTACTATCGTTCGCTGCTTAACCTTCTTGCCTTCACCTTCTATTCGGGCCCCAATAATTGGGAGCCAATTTCCTATAGCGGGGACAATTGTGTTGTCGGGGGCACACACCCTGCTACAGGATCCAGTGAGCCCACCTAGCTCAGTGGTGACGATGCCGCTGTTTNATTTAGATTTTAGCTGACACAGCCAGTGAACACCAAGCTCTGTTTTTAATATTCGTGGGTCCGTGAATAACAGGCTTCAAGGTGAAGTAGAGTGGGTATCGATAGGAGGTAGATCGGTGCGAACTGTAGGTTTCACCTTCACCGATGCAGATAGGGGTTTGAGTTAATTATTCGGATTTTTCCGCACCTAATCACTTTGTGAGACTACGATAGGTTTCGATCCTATTCCCATATCCCATTCTGCTTTACCGCTGCCTATGCTACAACTCAACTTGGTAATTACACCACAAACACGCAGTGACAATCGAATTGATACTTTTATTCCTGATAGAGGCAATACAACAATTAAACTGTATCCTACCTAAGCCCTGTGAGGCCTCATGACAAGTACAGCTACCCTACGCTATTTGCGCACTAACCTATTTAACAATTATTACAACTTTAGACATGCCATCCAGGGAAAACACTCGACTACCATGAAGGACTATCCCTCGGTATAGAGTTCGTTACGGATCACTCAATTTCGTCTCTTCCACCAGGGTCCCTACTATCACAGTCTTTCTGACATTGTCGTCGCACTATACGGGCCGCCGGGAATTAGGTAAATGTTGCGAGTACGTGCATTTAGGTGGTGTACTCTCCAGTCCTTGCCTGGAACTCAAGATATTAGGAAAGTTTGGTCTTACCATACTATGCCGCGTAAGCACTCCTGCACGGCTTATAACAACCTGGGACTCCCCACAATTGACTCTATGCCTAGGTTCGTCGCGGATGTGACAGACTGCTGCTCATCCCCATCCCCAGGCAGATGACGACCTCTTTGATAAAAGGGAAGGCTTATTTAGTTGAATATTAATCTTAAGTTTCTAATTACATTCCCAGAATGGGATACTTACATGTGATCAAGCGTTTCCTATCCTCAACTCAGTTATATTTCGTTCGCGCACAGGCAGCGATATTGATTAAGCCAGTAACCATAGCGACTGTCACTCATGTGGGCAGTTTAGTTTATTCTCTGCCAGCAGCATTTCCTTATTTTACTGAATTTTATTAGATAAATTCGGTTTCAAAAATCTCTATATCGGGTTCCTTTCTTTTGTCGTTTTTCCCACTATTGTCTTGGCGACATAACAGGCACTCTCGTTTTTCCTCTACCTATCGTTTCGAAACGGGCCTTGTCACTCATCCTCTGAATATCGGTTCAGCTACTTTACCGCTACTAGAAGTTATAACTCTTGACCGTTCGCCGCTAGGGTGCTACCAACCTGGTATGCCACATCCTATGCACGGTGTAGATACGTGACAAGCAAACACGATCTGCCCTTCACCATAGAGGTTGCTAGTGTAATCTCTATAAATGATTACAATCTCTTGATTGGAACTGGTTTAAATTATTCTGATGACGGAAACGACGTTTCAAGAGACGAATACAAGAAAGGCCTGCGCGCTTTTGATATCAGCCCCGATTGAAGCGCAATAACAGGTTGTCACTGTAATTTTACAAGACAGGCAAGTTCACGTGTGGAAGTAAACTTTGCTCAACCCTTACCTGAAACAATCAACTGTTTTGTTACGTTAAATTCGATAGTTTTCTTCAAATTAATAAACAAAGCAACATACTGATGGAACAAGACATTTAAACATGAACAGCTATTTCTAACAACCAGTACGTTTCTCCAGTTCTCGCTGGTGTATTTCTTACTAATAAACTTGCAAAAAAATTAGCAACGCCTTTTGCACTCGTGGCAAATCTAGACAATCTCGATCAACCTGGTATTCATTGGATCACTGTATTTTGCCTGAATCTTGGACAACTTCATTACTTCAACAGCTACGGAAGGAAGCCTGACAACATGCATATTTTATCTTTCAAACTACAACGAATTTTCAACTGTATGTGGAAATTATTGCATAACGTTTCTGGACTAAGTCTGCAAACGAAAAAGTATGCTAGAGTACGTTCGACAATTTGGTTCTGACGTCAAAGCCAACAATGGCTACGTTTTAAAAATCTGTACGTCAAAACACAATTTGCTTTTTACACAACACAACTTATCGCTGGCTTAGTGTTGCTGAGCCCTGCAATTATAAAGCCGACCATTCAACATTTCTATTCTTCATTGCCACAACATGCACGTCATTGTCGACGTCGAATGCACCGTGTTCGTCGATAAGAAGCTCATCGTGAAAGAACTAGCAGCATTTTCTGGAGAGCAGTTACAAAGTTATATCTTCAAGCCACCCTACCTATTTTTACAACTACCAATTAAAGTCCAACGCCACAATACTAGGGTTTTCGACAACCTTCACAAAATAGACTGGGACTGTCTACGAAGCTGCGTTCGTCATCTCATTCAGGATGCCAATCATGTATACGTCAAAGGGCAAAAAATGCTGACTCATCTCGCAACTTATTAGAAGACGAACCAATAACATGGATTTCTTAGATTGTACTTCAATGTACCTAATGAACAGTGTATTTAGTGAAATGAGTTGTTTTCATAAAAAACACGAGCTCAATGTATATTGTGCTTTGAGAATGTGCTATTGTTTAACTAACTAGCTTACCAGCTCTACGAGCAATCAAAGTACAAACATTTGAAAAACTATTATTTGAATCACCTTTAGAAGTGTATAAAATGTATTTGTGAATATTTTTTTCTTAAAAATGTTGCATTTTTTTTGTGTGTGTTCATTAATGTGTCAAGAGGACATTTTACACTGATCGTAACAAAATTGTACTTTATACATTAACAAATTTTTTTCATTCCCGATTCCTATCCACCATTTTGTAAGGGTCTATATTTTGTAAATGTTGTGTGCCAACGCACCTGAACATTATTTTACCTGCTTCAAAGCTATGAAAGATAAATGTATATGCATACAGAAGATTGATGGATCTGAAAAGGTTCTATGTATAACCACACAAAATGTTGATGCCTCTAAAATTCGTATTTTAAAATTATATTCGAATTTAAGGTCTTTTGATAACAAAAGACAGGTGTCATTTCTATTCTAAAATTGGACCAGGTATCAAATTCGACTCTGTACGCAAAAATTAATTTCTGGGGTGAAAAAATTAGAGTACCAAGGATTCGAACACTCTAAGCAAAAGAATGTTTCAGTCTCAGACTGTGCAGGTATCAGATTCAATCACTATAAGCAAAAGAAGGGTTACGTGCAGTCTTAAACTCTGGCACTAAAATAGACCTGAGGTTCAAATGGTACAACAACTATGCTCAAGTCTAGAAACTTAGGTTAGACTCCAGTCTACCTCACCTAAGATTGACACACTCAAAAATAAAAGATACTTGAACTCATTAAGGTTAAGACTTACGCTTACTAGATGGCTACAAAAGGTAATACACAGGGGCGTGTTTTTTTAGAAAGTAATGCTGGTTATTGGTTGCCTACCGACGCACACTTTATCCTTTACCTAAATACCGAAAAAACAGGTAAAAAACGCCTTGTCAATGAGATGCAAACTACACTGTGGCTCATTTGCTGTATGGGTCTCATTAATGTGGCCATACATTTGTCTAGCAAATACAGTATTCTACATAAGACAGTGGATGGTTTAACTTAATTTTCGTTCCAGAATAAAAACGTACAAATTAACACTAATGAACACTATAATTAGATAATATAAATAAAATGGCAAATGATTCTGATATCATATAGAGTGATCTATTTTAAGTAATGGCCTAAAAATAAGTTGATTTTAGTGGCCGTAAATATGGTTGGTTATTTATGGTCATGTTAGTTTATTGAATCCAAACGCACAGAACTATCCGATCCGTTACTTTGGCAATTTTTATTCCAAAGCTAAGCAATTGGACCTTTCGTGCTTTTTTATTACGGGGAGTCAAACACATGGTTTGGAGTGAGTCCGTAAAGCCCCAGATTTTCTTGTGGGGTTTGGAGATCCTAAGGTAACACGGTTAAAGAGCGCATATAGATATACATCATGGTGGATGGAAAAGAAAACACTGGGACTAGGTGTTGTTACAGATATTATATTAGTAGGCAACATTACTCGAAGCTTGTACATATTCATAGCGAACATGAAGAAGCCAATTAAGCATGGTAAAATTATATATATATCTTCGTATTTTCATTGATAAAAAAACTTAAAATCAAACCAGTAACTAGCGTCCTCCTATTCACCGAGAAGAAGAAGAAGTTCATTTAAAAAATCTACAGCTTTTATTTTTTTGAGATACAGTGCTCACTGAATGACTCCCATGTTAACCATAACGCAATTTTATGGCTTGGAACCCCTATAGTATTTGGGATTTTCCACCACCGAGTAAAGTTAGAGTTTTTTTTTTTATTTTTTCGACGTCATGTGTTTTGAAGTACACTAATGTATGACTTTAGTACTTGTTGAGTAGATACGAAATCTAAGCTGGTCAGGGAAGTAGTTTAAGTTAAGACAATTTCTTACATGAAAATGTAATAGAGACACATATTACACGCAAATACACTATAAGTTTACCACACATGCTGTAAGACACACGTTGGATTATTTTAATCTTTCTCTTGAGAGATAAGGTATATTGTGGTTTACTTATTTGATGAAAAAAGTGCTACGAGGTTTGACCTTAGCGCACTGTAGTTTGTACCGCAACTCACCATGCGTGAAATGGGACATATTTATTAAAACGTAAATAATGCATAAACCCCGCTGGTAACAAAACAAACAAATGATTTCACGTGACGTGACGTCATAAGGGCGAGCATTCAGGAGCCAGTAAATGAATCTTATCACGTGACGTCAGAAAAGCGCGGGAATATTTTGCTGATACTTTATCGATATCGATGTTTGATAACGACATTATAAATTCGATACAATTTTCGATATCGATGTAGATTTTTATAATGTTTTATGAATTTATATAACGATATCCATTTTTGAAATTCGGTGTTCAATATCGATGTTTGAAATTCAATATAAGCGTTTGAAATTCGATGTCGATATTCGATATTGATGCTTGAAATTTATATCAAATTAATATATTGATGTTCGATGTCGATGTTTGAAAACGATATCTCTATGTGATTGTGTTTGGCACCAGTTCTATGCTTTTGTGTTTAAAAACATAGTATGTGAAAAAGATGGCATTACCCCATTCGCGCCGTATTGGTGCCTAAACTGTAAATATTCTTTATTTTAAAGGAATAAGATATAATTATTTATAAAAAAGCATTTTTTTTTAAAACACGTTTTTAAGACGGACTAAAAAGTATAAAATAATTTCTCCTAGATCCATACAGATTTATAACCCCTTACAGATTCATAATCCCATACAGATTGTCCAAAAAATTTGTGATAGTGAATTT
>KZ868964.1:44080-62824 GCA_003456935.1 Machilis hrabei | reverse complement strand
TCGGCCTTCAGAAAACAGTTTATACCATTCGAAAACACGCGCACGAGATAGAGAATTCTCACCATAGGCCTCTTTCAACAACTTATAGCACTCAGTCGGAGTTTTTTTTTTATTTAACGAGAAATTTCAAATTGATCCGTTGCTCGTGTTTTTTGTCACACATTGTTATCGGCACGAGAAAAAAACACGATCGTTTCTAAGCTCTATAGAAAAAATACTACTACAGCGACAAAAACGTGTTTTCGTACTGGAATAGTAGACACTTCCAGCTATCCAACGCTGCATCCCCCTACTCCTCTAGGACGTCTTCTGTGCGCGTAGTCTCGTTATTTAATAGCCAGACCTCGTATTTGTATGAAAACTTTTTTTAAGCACATTGATACCTTCATTTTCAAATACACCTACGACAATGCTCCGGCTATCACTTGACTAACACCCCTCTTCTTCCTGGATGGCATGGTGGGGCTGGCATCATTACTATAAACAAAAAATAAGAAAAACATAATTCTTATAATACATAGAACATTTTTATCTTGCACACATCACCATTAAATCAAATATTCTTACCATTCAATACCGACTACAGATTTAGGCTGTCATCCCCCCTGCTCCTACTGATAGAAGGCCCGGGCATACTGCTACTGCAACAATAGAAATACGCACATTAATAAAGTATTTTACATAAACAGTTCGCTTTACATTTTATTCACGTTAAGGCCCATTTATACTGCATTACGCTACGAATCGGACGCCGCAACCGATACGCTACCGTACGGAGCCCACAAGACCTGTGTTTATACTCGCCTCTCTCCTGCAGCGTCATTCAGCAAAACAGCTGACCAACGATATACGAAACAGCATTTTTTAATCTCTACAATCTTGCCGATAATGTTCTAAAATCCCTGAACAATGATTATTAAAGTGTCATTGTCTGGCCTAAATTCATCTTCCATCCTCACTTAGTTCAAAAATATGTACTTGTTTTCACATCGTCACGTACTGCGTATATGTGATGAGAAAACAACACGGATTACGATATGCTTATGTTTCTACCAAAGATAATATATCTAAATGTAGGCCTATATTTTCTTTGGTTTCGATTGTGTTTTGTTCTCTGTACTCTAAAAACTTAGCTTAGTACTCCTTCGGTGGCGTAAAAAATAGGAAATAGATTTGGACTATTTCGGCTCCGTCAGTTGCAACTGTAGGATATAGCAGTATAAACGGCCCTTTACACTTACGGCTCCAATCTATATATCACATGACAATCCACTGTAAGGAAAAACAACAACATCAAATTAATTATCTTAAAAAATTAACTAACATTTTAAATCAATCTAAAAGAAGATAAACTTACGTTACGCTATCGCCACCTGTGATGCCAAAACAATATGAGATGGCCCCGCTTCTGAATGCTTTTCTTCAATTCTATAAAACAAGAAATATACATTATTTAAAAACATGTACATTAAATCAAAGTTAAATCAACATACGTTACAGCATCTGCTGCTACATGGCTATACAACTCCTGCAACTCCACCGTAAAATCGGCCCTTTAATAAAAGCATACGTATATAACCTGCTTGGTTTAATAATATATATTTAAATACTAAAATATGACATTTTACTTAACTTGTTATAATGGATTGCAGCTGAGTCATGGTCCTTTCGTCCAGGTAAGCGTCTTCTCTATAACGATAGGAAATTCATGCTTGGTATTTACATTTCCATACATTATACTATTAAATGAATACACCTCAAGGATGGTTATACTTACATATTATCAGGATAAGCCGAAAACAAAATATCGAATTGCTGGATTCTCTCCGATACATCCGCGCAGCGTTGTGTCATGGCAGAATCCAGCGGCTGGTTGAGTTTCATAAACAGGTCCAAGCTCTCCAGGTCCAGACAATCCTCGGGCTTCACAGGTAAAGCAATCAGAGCATCCTGAAACATTATCCATTGATCCAATCCTCAAAATTCAGGCCTATATTCGGGAAACCCATCTTCCCTCGGATTCAGATTCAGGATTTCATATATCCTGTACAGGGTTCTGTACCTGAAGGTGGCATCTTCTAAGCCGTAGAAGAAAGCCTGGGTCATAAGATCTCCCACCGAATCTGCATGCACAATCATACTTGACATAACCATGATTTTCACCAACTAACTCACAGCGATAAACTATTCACAAATCTTACACTAAAGTAGACTGTTCACCAATTTACTACAGACGTGAACTGATATGGTCAGCCACAGATCGGGGCATTTTATACCATCGCGGTATGGGAGTTTTGGCGCCAGTTTCAGACACTCCTACATTTCCGCACGTAAACGATGTACAAACATTAACTTTGAATCAAGATCGCGGTCACAGCTTCAGTTTAAACTTTTACATATGTACACATTTTGAGAAACAATTGGTGTGTCGAGATGATTCAAACCTATTCTTATCTTTTGTTTGTACAGTGACACGATGATGATATGAATATTCGACTGGTATTTCACAAACAAGTTCATGGTTACAGTGACATTTTCATCGATATTCAAACAGTGACGAATTGACCATGTGTCTATTCGTACGAAGGTCAGCACATATACAACTCGATTTATTTGCTATCGACAAACATGAATCATACTACTAAAATAAGTTCATGGTCAAACTGGCATTTTCATCGACAAGTTATCTTTGGCACATAGGATATAGGAATAGTCTTACGAAGGTCAGCACGTATACTGCTACTTTTATTTGCTATCCACAAATATGAATCAGACTATTCAATTAAGTTCAACGATGTATACACATTGACATATTAGTCATAGAACTACACGAGAAGGTTTCATCAGACCTCGCTGTAACAGCATATGCATTGTGTCACACCTACNTCGTCAATCAGCTCCACCTCAGCGATAACCTTGCCGTCCGCTGAAGCGTCTACGTAGAATACGTTCTTCCTCAAATTGCTTTAAGTAGAACGCCTCCCCTGAAAGTGTACGTCTAGGGAACGTCCCCTCAGGCGAGTAACACAAATGAGCACACGTGTAGCACGCTCTCCCTTACATACCGCGTGCACTCGCGGTAGCTTAGCTCAGTTCCGGTTCGCGTTCAAGATCTCCTCTCCATGAATTCAGAGGTCACTTCCGCAGCTCAATTCTGCCATACATGGAATCTCCGGGCCCCTAGATTTGTCTGTATTGCGTTGGACACGAAAAACTAAAAACAAAAAATTCTACGTTGCGTCTTCACCACCTTTCCACAAACTCTCATGTGACTAATCAAACCTTGTACTTATATTGTACACTTGTATTAGGGTTAATTCGTGTGTGGCGCCCCTTTGTACTGGCTGTCGTCGAGTACCGGAATTTATTTTCACTAAATCCCCTAATATTAAATGTCTGTGTGGAACACAACCCTATGTACTCTTGTTACATATCCAATGCAACAATTTCTGATCAGCTGGGCTCCGCATCTGAAAATACACACTCTTACTACCACACAGCTGGTCTGTGGTTTGACTACTAGGCGTCATATGGACAACGCTTCAAAAAAGAAGGGAATAGACCAACACATGTCTACCTGAAATGATCCACACAACTGCAGTGGTTGTATCGTTTGGAATTAATATTTACTGACTGTGCTTGGTGTAATACAATAACGGTTTACAATCTCTGCTCTTGGGCAGTTTCCTACACCACAATTGGCTTTTTCGCCTGTCTTTCAGTTCAGTCACTTAGCATAAAAAAGCAAAAATTGTTCACTCGAACCTTATAGAACAGCTATTTGACTTCCAATCAGTTAGCCTGTCCATACAATAATTAATTCCACTTGAAACTAATACTTTTCTCACACTGTTTTGCCACTGAAATTGGTTTGACTAAGCCTCAACAAAAATGGCTGCTTAAATTGCAATTTTTCTGCTCCAACCTATTTTTGTACACACGTACATCAGCCTGAAGGGCTACATAGACTTCCATTTAGTGATTTTACACTGGTCACATTTATTAAACTTATATCTAGTGTACAAAAGAACAATTACATGGAAAAATAACAACGAATCTCTGCGTGACGGCTTAAGAAAACTTGCTGTGCTAACAGCTTATACTAATACTGCCCGTCTCCGGCCGCACAAACTTGTTACTTTTCAGAGCTCAGCTTTAAAAAAAAACATACCCCATTAGCGTAGTCTCCTTCGCTTCCTTCTAGGTTTTGGACTCCACCTGCTCGTGTTCGAATTCCATCGCAGGTAATGGTTCTTGCTGTTGTCGACTTTTGGTGGCTTGCCAAATTTAATTGTACTGTTCACTGATTTTTCGCAACACACGAACGATAATACACAGTTACACACTGTCACTCACTTTCATTCGATTAAGTTGACCGAATCACTACTCAGATTGATTGCTATTACTGTATACCACTATTTGCCACTTTGATAATTGCCCTTTAAGCGTTGGCGAATTTTGGCACTAAAATGGCGTGTGCGTCTGCCGAGTTAGTTTTACGAATAATCGCCGCTAATTACTTTTAATAGAGGCTTAATTTGAAGAAATTACTGTACTTACGGCTTTGTTGCGTGGATTGCGCCAAGAAAAATTACACCTAAACGCTTGATTTCGCTAGTTATATTATATTGTACGGTCAGTATGTCGATTCGGTTACTAATTATATCACAGCTACATATTTCAGAGTTTCATCGGCGTAGCTTTTACGGTAATTAATATTAAACTTCGATTAGCTATTCCGTTTAATACCAGTCTTCACGTTTATACACTTGGCGTGAGTCGATTTCTCTGAATTTGGCAGATAAAATTGGATTAATTAGTGCTTGTATAGCTGAGTAATAGTACCGCACTTTTTACCTGAACTGCCCTGGTTTACATTCTTGCGCCGACTGACTTCTGCTAATCTCCATACCCATAATCCACCATAATCCTTTTTCCCACAAAAAATCGTGTTTACGTTCCATTTCGGCTGAAATGGGGCGTCTAGACTCGCCCGCAATATAGCAGTCAAAAGAATAACATGTGACGATCGTCTGAAGCGACAACGTCGTAACGGGCCTAGGTAACAATAAGATGATGTAGTTCTTAATAGCTTGGTATTGTCTCTCCAATCATCGCGTTCTCACTTTCGCCGTCCTCAAATCATATTCTTCGGTTACTTCAGTGCGTGATTTGATCTAATGCAGCTTAGACATTCACGGCTGTCTGACTATGCCTTAAAATTAAAGTTTAGCTGCGGTTGTCAGCTGTCTTTTCATGGCACGTCGTTTCAACAATGGCTATCGCTTCCTTTCGTGCGGCTGCTACCAGGTGGTGTCAATGATCCTTCCACTTTGACCTTTGGTAATACGCGAGCTCGAAAAACACAGAAAACAGCGGTCGTTTATTGCTTTATTGCCGTTCCGTCAACATGTATTGTGACAATTGAGTTCAACACATACGCAAATGGACTCCGAACTCTAGACTTTATGTACACAAGGCAGAGGGCAACTATCTTTCCACAGCCAGTATGGTGGTTAGACTTCAAAAGTGCACATTCAAAATTCCGGTATATATGATTTCACAGCTGGTAAAAGTGCTTTATTTTATTGCTTTTTATAACTGTTTTCATTAAGGAAAAGCACCTGCCCTTGATGATAATTTTTGTTTACACTTCAGATAGCGAGTTGCACAGCGGATAAGAATGCTTGATTCTAATGCTTTTCATAACAGATCGCATTTTAAAATGGAAACAGCTATTGATCATTCCATATCACGTGACTTTAATCATAATTACCGTAAAATCAAAGTCTTTTCACCTTCAAGAGCCGTTACGACGCGAATTGTGGTTACGCCATCTGGGATTTTGATACTCTTTAATTCATGTTTCATTCAATGCAAAGGGGGACTCATTATCAAAGCCAACAATCTTACTCTTCAGGTATCTACAATTGCATTGTGGATAAAAAGCTTGATTCTATTGTTTTTTAATAACAGATCACATTTAAAATGAATGCATCATGTCCCTTTAATCTTAATCCTTTAAAATCAAGAATATTTACACTTTAGTACCAATATGGCGTGGATGGGGTTACGCCATCTTTTTCACATACTATGGCTTCTAAACACAATAGCATAGAACTGGCGTCAAACACAATCACATAGAGATATCGATTTCGAACATCGATATATTAATTCGATATCAATTTCAAACATCAATATGGAATATCGATATTGAATTTCAAACCAAAATATTGTAACATTCACCAATTGTGGGAGAAGGTTAAACATAAATGCGAGCTAAATTAATTACAGTTCAGATAGAAGTTAAACTTATTGAAATATAACTGAGAATTAGCAGAGGAGATAGAGAGAAATATAACTATTATTGGCACTTACAAGGTAAATAA
The DNA here is from genome assembly GCA_003456935.1 of Machilis hrabei. Lineage (NCBI taxonomy): Eukaryota > Metazoa > Arthropoda > Insecta > Archaeognatha > Machilidae > Machilis > Machilis hrabei. The sequence goes on along the minus strand of KZ868964.1, from coordinate 56,435 downwards.
ATCAATACAATAGTATGAACCTTGGCTAGCGGTAACTGACGAAATGATGGCAGCACAAGACAGAAGTAGGTCAAAAGACGTTAGGAGGCAAATAGATCTAAATTAATTAGTGAAGATGTAGATTTTTTTGCGGGGATAGCGAGTTGTGATGACAACAGAAAGAAATTAATAGAGAGAGCTCGGTTAAGAAAAAGTAAAAAAGTAGGCCGAAAGTGTAGAAAAATTGTAATAACGGATAAAGATTCCGAATGTCTAATTACGAAAGGCTACAGCTATTACTAGATTAAAGCTGGGATGCCAATGTGAGTAGAATATATTGTAAAAGCCACTGATTTGTGGAGGTGTATGCAGTACATGAAGTACAAATAGCGGATATTCGAAAGACTATTGTGAGTCGTCGCCATTTTACGTAGCCAAATACAAGACTGGCAGAGCAGTATTGACCAGGGTCCATGGCAAGACTAATTTCATTGAGCGCCGCCCGAACAAGTAAGACAAAGACTGTGTTGTATCTTAGCCAAACCAATATTCATTAATGTTACTAGAAGTTGAAATCGGCGCCAAGTATAAGAAATTCCAGCAGATGGGCGCATGTCGTCAGACAAGACCTATAGCAAGTTGTACGCAGAAAGNGGTAGACGNTGGGGGATCGACGAAGACGGACGTCGGAACGCATAATATCATAACACCCTTATTATACAGGTATTCAGTGTACAGATTATAGAGCTCTTTAATCATTGCTTTAATTCACATTATTAAAAGGACACATGGGAGAAGTCATTTGCATAAAAATACCGCATTGGGTATAGCTAAGAAGTAGATAAGTATGACCACCGGTGTTGTTTTAATAGTATGAATGTAATATNTTTGTTTTTATTTCAGGGTTTTGTATGTGTGAAATGTTTTGGTGGACTTGTGATGTATAATGCGGAAAACGCAAGTGAATTCAGCCTTAGAACTGAGTAAAAAGAATAATTTGTTCGTATGTGTACGCATCGTGGCCGATTTAAGATAGGGATAGATATTTGGCAAGCTAGACTATAATAAAGCTGAGTTTAAGCCAATATTAAAGAGCGTGAAATAAGAATTGAATGCAAACAGTTTAAAAACAAAGCCGCAGTGAAAGAGTAAAAGATCGGTTACAGTTAAAAGAGGTCACGTGTAGAGATCCATTAGATCAGACATTAAAAGTACTAGAGGAAGTTAAAAAGGTGTAACCTCACAAAATAATGAAAGACTGATAATAAGCCAGACAGCAAAGGGTGAAAGATAGAGAGAGAGAAATGTCAACATTGGGTAAAGCCTAATTTTTGTTAATACAAAATACACCAAAGCTCAGAAATTAATAAAATTCGAGATGTTAAAGTGATTTAAAAAATAATGTGGTCAATGTTATAGTTAGTGGTGAAACACATACACTTCAGAGTGCTGTGGTCTTGTGAATAACAAGCATATTGTTAATATTGTATAGCATACACCGAAGAGTTGAATTTGTTAAAATTGTAACTGATTATTTGAAAAGACCTGGAATTGATTTATACATCATTATCGAGATAAAACAGTAAACTGGAACTTCCAGGGAAATACATCACGTGAGGCACCCAAGTTTCCTTATTATTAATAGGGTAACGAATGGCGCCCATGATTAAATACTAATTAAATAAATATAGGGGGCTTGCGTGGTGTAGATCCGCGTTTAAGTGCGCGGTACGGAACACTGAGTAATATTGTCATTTTGTATCTTTCGTGCTAACGGAAAGGAAGCACAATTCTAGGGTTACAGGTCAATTACACAATATTCACCTAAAGAGTTATTGGTAAATCACAGTAAATATCATCAAGGTAAACATTGACTGGGATGGGGTTGTGAACACACCAAAACAGTATCATCAGAGACACTGTGGTATTCCATCTCATCTATCGTTGAAGGTGCTGGTAAACAAGTGTACGATATTCCACGTCAATAGTTTAGTGGAGCTGAAAGTATACACGAAGTAAAGATACGGAGAATTAAACTCCGAGCAACGGTGCGAATAACGAGAAGTTCAGAGATCGTGCTATAAGAACTATCGCAGAGCTAGAAAATCCAAATGACACTACCAACCGGGATTGGTAGTAGAGAAGAAGTAATCTTCTGAATGTATTCAGTCGGGACAGTCAGGAATAGGACCACCTGACGCTTCTGTGTAACACTTCGGTAGACTGGAATTGAATTGTCCTTAACAGCTCACGTGCCATAAGGAACAAATGGTCAGGAGTGTGACAGGGAAGCATTTTTGGCACCCGAACGTGGGGCTAGAAGACCGAAGCACCGTGAAGGTTGGAACCAAAATCAGAAATTTTGGCGCCAAACGTGAACGCGTGAAGAAAGAAGCACCGTGAAGGCGTGAAAAGAGGATTACCGTGAGAGTTCTGCTAATCAACGTGGGGTGTGAAAAAACAGAATCAGGAAGTTTTGGCGAAGCACCGTGAAGGTTAGAAAAGCAGCGAAGGGAATTTTGTCAGAATTCAAAAGCAGACTAGGAACATGGCGGAAAAAGAAGAGAATCCAGAAGATGACATCAGTACTGGAGAACAGGAAGAGCCAGGGTTAGAAAGACGGATGGAGCAACTGGAAGCAGGAACAAGCGCAGAAGGAAAGGCCGAGGAAAATGTGATCGGAGGGGCCTTCGAGGAAAAGAAACAAACAGTGCAAGAAAACGTTAGGAAAGCGGTCAAAGGAAAAGCACAAGTGAGGAAGTCAGCCCGAATAGAGGAGAAGAAGAGAGAGGTAGAAGAAGAGATGGCACCATTGTTTATAATGATGGAACAAATGGTAAAAATGCAGACGGAAACTGACAACAAAATGGCTGACAATAACAATAAAATAGAGGTGAGTGTGAATTAAATGAAAAAACAAATGACTGAAAATAGTGTTATGTGAATGACATGAAGAAGCAACTGGCGGAGAATACTGCGAAAATAGAGGCTAGTGCTAAAGAAATGAAAAAGCAACTGGCGGAGAATACTGCGAAAACAGAGGCTAGTGCTAAAGAAATGAAAAAGCAACTCGATGTGAAATTTTTGCTGTTTTCCTCTGGTGGAGAAAAAATGTTTGGAAAAATTTTTCGAAAATTTTCCGAGCTCTATTGCCCTCTGGTGGAGAAAAAAAAATGTTTCGATGTTTTTCTGGCGTGATCATCGGAGCTCTGTTCAAGTATGGTTGGGAGAAATTTATGATTTTTTTTTTCAAAAAATTTTCAAAGTTGTTTTTCGAAAATATTGTTTTCATAATTTTTTACGACATATTTTTTCTATCATCAGAGCTCTGTTCGGCTATGGTTGGGAACAATTTTTGATATTTTTTTTCGGCGTTAAAAAAATCGATATTCTTTTGTTTTGATGTTTTCTTTTGGGGGGCCGGAAATATGCCGGTAAGAAACTATTCTGTTTTTCAATATTAGTAATGTTGATATACAGTATATTCTTTGGGGGCCAAAAATATATCTCCAAGAATCCATCCTGTTTTTGCGATATCGCTATTTTCTCTGGGCCGAAAATATATATCCAAGAGATTATTCTGTTTTACGTATATTATATATTTCGACTACAGCACCATCATCTTCATAGTGGTAGATGGGTGAACTATTATAGTAGTTCATACCATGCACATCTGATTAATACTAAGCATTGAAATTACTGCCACACAACTAACTCATACAGTATCAATACACTTTCCCAACAAGTTCAGCCCTAATCTTATCGTTACATTCGATTCATGGCAATACGCACTCCCAACAAGTTCAGACCTAATTTTCTTCAACTTCATAATCTAGGTTAACCCACTTTGAGTGATCATTGACCTCTGACGTCATCATCAGAGTTTTGTTCGCTGCAAGTAACGCTGCAGACGACGCTTAGTTCATAGAAGCGCCACAATGGCGAGCCTATCCATTCCAGATAGATTGATTATATACGAGAGCAGAGACCTGCAGACCTCATAGTTGCTTCAGTGTTCGCTAAGTAAACGTTCTCTCTTGCAATGGCTTCAAACCAAATGGATTTTTCGCTCGATGATAATTGCACTGTATTTGGGTTTCCTCTTTCGGAAACTACCGCTTCAGACAAGGCCAGCTCTTTACACGATTACGGCCACAATGTACTTGGGATTATTCTTCCGGAAACAACGGCCTCAGACCAGACGATCCTCTCACACGATGACGATCAGAATATACATGGAACCGCGGAAACTAGAATATAAACGGTAGGTGTCACTGATCATCTGCGCAGTGGCCCTGTGACGTCTTCGGAGGATAAACAGTATGACTTGAATGTATTTATTCCCGCGTTTTCTTTCGGGCTGGCTCAGGTATTAGCTGGCTAGCGCGGTATCCTCCACTGACGTCACACAACCTGCGCGTGACACCTACCGTTCATATTTTAGTTTCCGCGCATGGAACTACTCTCCTGGAAACGACTCACGCTATGGACAACATATTCGAGAAATTGAGAAATAGCTGCATAACCTGTGGGAAAACATTCATCCACCAACAACATCTTTATCGCCACCAGAGGACTCAGCATGCAGATAAACCAAAAACTCAGCGCTCATGTCTGGCTGGACTGCCAAGTGTACACAAGTGTACTGACTGTACTGAAACGTTTACGCGAAAAGATAGCCTCACACGCCATCTTAAAGTGAAGCATCGTCATGGTATGAAACGTCAAGCCGCTCAATCACACGAAGATAACCCGCCATCNAAAGTTCGAGCTCTGCAATCAACAACATCAGAAGCTACGTCGAGTCCAGTTCAAGCCGCACAGTCACAACCACGCATTGAAGACCAATGAGTGCCTATCGAGACCGCGCTGAATAAGTCCTTCAACGTTTATCACGTCGTTGGAAGTGGCGAAGAAGATCACGCCGATCTACAGAAATTCCTGTCCAACCAAGTGTCCAAAACATTCAACATTATTAATGCACTGCAACGTGACTGTCATGGAGTGAAATATTATTCAGTTGTTCGGGTGGCTTTTGTGAACGACATGGGGGATGATAATGTGACGCGAACGGAAGCCTACTTTAGAAGCAAAGTTACCTACGCCGTCCAGTCAACGAACATCGAAAAAGACACCGAATCGGCATTTAACCGGATACTTATCAACTGCGCAGAATTTCAGCGATTGGGCAGCAACTGGGTGTTGGAGAAAGTGACACGTCTGGATCTCTGCGCCTGCAAGTATATTCCACTCTTCGGATCTTCACATATACCAAACGCCATCTGCACTTGCTAGAAAAGAGGCGCTCGTCAATATACAAAATGGTGATCAGAAATGCTTTCTGTGGTCCATCCTGGAAGCTCTCCATTCAATCGACCGTAAAAAAAGCCCACACAGAGTCAACTTTTATCTGCCTTTCGAGGACACCGTCAACATGACGGGAATAGCATACCCCGTCCCACTGACTCAAATTTCCAAGTTTGAGAGTCAGAACGAGATTTCCGTCACGTCTTCGGGTACGAAGAAGAAGCACTGTTCCCGATCCACGTCACCAGTGAAGAAAAGCCAGCCCACGTGAATCTCCTATACATCACCGAGGAAAACAATAGCCACTACTGTCTCATCTGGAACTTCAGGTGACTCATGAGCCATCTCACCAAGCACCATCCTAGAGCATGGTACTGCTACAGGTGTCTTCACAGATTCTCGTCGGAGGCCAATTTGGAACGTCAGGTGGAATATTGTGGGGAGCATAAAGCACAAAGGATTGAGATGCCGACCGAAGAAAACAAGTGGCTGAAGTTTGAAGAGTTCCACAGGAGTCTTCCAGCGCCCTACATCATCTACGCAGATTTCGAGGCTTATGCGGCGAAAATCCATGGTTGTGCTCCAAAACCCGAGTTCTCATCCACGACGAAGTTGATGCAACATAGTCCTTCAGGGTTCTGTTACGTCATTATAGGTCCTGAAGGACAGATGATTCAGAAGCCGACAGTTTACCATGTTACCAACGTCATCAACACATTCTTGGAGCATCTTGATGAAGAGGAACAACATATCACGTGCTTGAAAAAGGAGATGAAGCCCATGAACTTGACTGCGCAAGAAGAACGTGGTTTCGCCATACAACTGGATTGTCACATATGCGGTGGACAAAAGAGTGAGGGATCATTGCCATGTGACGGGTAAGTTTCGAGGAGCAGCACACAACAAGTATAAATTGAATTACAAATTTTCGAAAGTGATTCCAGTGGTCTTTCATAATTAGAGGATACGACAGCCATCACATCATGACAGAAATCGGGAGAATGAAAGGACGTGGGATCAGCTGTATTCCTAACAACATGGAGAAATATATTTCATTTTCTTTGGGGAATCTCCGATTTATAGACTCCTTCCAGTTTCTTCCAACATCGCTCGAGAAACTCGTGTTCAACATGGCAAATGACAGTCAGGAAAAGTTTGCTATCCTGAACAACCAGTTCACCGCACAGCAAGTACCTCTTTTGCTGCGCAAGGGTGTATTATGCTACAATTACTTTGATGAACCTGACAAGCTGAAAGAAGAGCAAGTCCCGACCAAGGCTGCATTCTATAACAGTTTAAGGGAAGAACACATCTCAGACGAGGACTATCGACATGCTCAACAGGTGTGGAACGCGTTCGACATGAAGACTTTAGACGAGTACCGCGATTTCTACATGCAGGTGGACGTTCTGAAGCTTGCTGACGTGTTCCAAAATTTCAGAAGTTTTTGCCTGCATCACTACGAGATCGACCCAGCCCACGTGTTCACCTTGCCTGGTCTCGCCTGGAAGGCCTGCCTAAAGATGGCCAAAGTCAAGTTAGAGCTGTTGACGGACGTTGATATGTACCTGTTTATCGAGCGCTAGAGTCATGTTAATAACCTTATGGTGGAGGGCTATGATGAAAACCAGCCGTCAAAATACATATTGTATCTCGATGCCAATAATCTGTATGTTTGGGCTAGGCATTAAAAACTTCTCGAGCCACGTGAAATTGGTCCCCAACCTCAACAATAAAACAAAAAACATTCTTCACTACGTCAATTTGAAGCTTTATTTGATATTGGGTATTATGGTAACACGCATTCATCGCGTCTTGAAGTTTCACCAGGAGGCCTGGATAAAGCCTTACATCACCTTCAACTCGGACTGCAGGAAGCTGGCAAAAAACGATTTCGAGATGGATTTTTTAAAGTTCATGAATAATGCCGTATTCGGAAAAAACATGGAGAATCTTCGTAACAGAGTCAACGTTGAACTTGTCACGGAGGAGAGAAGGGCGACAAAACTCATAGCCGCTACATCTTTCCACGCCTTCAAAATTTTCGACAACGATTTTGTTGCCGTTCACCGTGAGCTCTACGTGTCTGAAGCTCAACCGTCCAGTTTACGTGGGATTTCCCGTTCTCGATCTGAGTAAAACACTCATCCACTACAACCACATGAGGCAGCAGTATAGGGACAAAGCAAAACTTCTGTTCGGGGACACAGATTCACTCTGCTACGAGATAACAACACCGAATGTCCACGTAGATATGCGAAATCATATGAATCTATACGATACTTCTGACTTTCCTCCGGCTTGTCCATTAAACAGCATCACCAACAAGAAGACACTATGAAAGATGAAGGACGAGACCAATGGGTAGCCCATCAGAGAATTTGTTGGCCTTAAGCCCAAGATGTACTCCATATTGACGAGGGATGGTGAAAAGAAGAGGGCCAAAGCCGTGTCACGTGTTGTGGTTCAGAAGCACATCAGGCATGAACATTACAAGACTTGCCTTCTCAAGAATCAGAGAAAGTCAGCGGAGATGAAGCGAATACTGGCGCAGAGGCACCATCTTTATACTTCCAGCCTAAACAAGGTTGCGCTGAGTCCTCTCGACGATAATAGGTATATTTTACCTGACGGCAATGACACATTGGCTTTTGGCCACTGCAAAATTCGTGACATGGCCGTTTAGCGTATACCGGAAATTGATTTCCCTGAAAAAAATAAATTATTTAAGTGTCTGTCTTAGGAGGAGGGATTTTAGTGAGTAGGAATCTCGCACTACCTGTGGGATAATGACATCAATCCCGTAGATGCCTTTTGAAGGTTTTCCCTCCTTCCTTCTACCCAAACATCTAGGGTGGAAAAATTAAAAAAAAAAGCCTTACCCTAGTGCTCTTGTGAATTTCATAGCATTTCTATGAAATGTGAAACAGAGCGGGGTTTAGAAGTATTTTTTCCCAAACCTAGTGCTCTTGTGAATTTCATAGTATTTCTATGAAATGTGAAACAGAGCTGGGTTTGTAAGTATTTTTTCTCGCAACCCTAGAGCTTTTGTGAATTTCATAGCATTTCTATGAAATGGGAAACAGAGCGGGGTTTGTACATATTTAGTTGTTTTATGTTATGGTATTCATGATCAGATGTTGGTAGGTTAGGGAGGAATTCGAGGTGCAGCCACCTTCACGTGGTGAGTTCCGAGTCGTATAAAGAGCCAAGAGCTGCATATTTTCAATAGTCCTGTTGGATTAACACAAAACAACATGCGAGGTTTACTTATATAGAATTTGTTAACGAATCATTTAACATTATGTGGTGTATAGTACAGAAACATATATAAACCTAACCGCTAAACACACCTGTTGTAAGCCTTCAGTTCAGACTTCTGAATCCCAAGTGTCGGAAAAGTGCGAGAGATGTAATATTTACTATTGTAACTTATGTACGCCAGACGAAAATTGTCAAATAGTCTATCCGCTAGGTCATGTGTCTATATAAACTTGCAACACAGATAGTTATCTTATTAAGATTTTATCTGCTCTGGAGTTAACATGGATTTACGCTTCAAGCATCTATTTACATGAATTCTTGGTGGGCCTACAGGAAAGACTATTTTTGTGAAGAAACTTCTGAATTTTGCTGGTAATATGTTTGATGTGCAATTCAACACCATATTATTATGTTATGAAGAATGGTAGCATTCTTATGAAGATTCACAAATGCTAGGAGTTCGATTTATGGAAGGATTGCCGGATATATCCAAGTTTGATGGGAAAAACCCAACACTCCTTGTGCTGGACGACTTAATGGAGGAATCAGATGAGCGTGCACGATCTTTCTTCACGAAAGGAAGCCACCATCGCAATATCAGTATAATTTTCATCACACAAAACATTTTTCATCAATCTAAACAATCACGTGATATTTCTCTGAATGCTCAGTATATTATACTCACGAAATCACCCAGGGATAAATCTCAAATACATTATCTTGCACGACAGCTTTTTCCAGAAATAATTAAATATGTCCTTGAAAGATATGCAGATGCCACTTCAACTCCTTATGGATACATACTCATAGATTTAAAACAGACAACACCTGGGAACTTGCGTTTACGATCGCGTATATTTCCCGACGATGGAGGAGTTGTGGTGTACGAACCAATAGCACTATAAATACTTCTGCGCTAATTTTCGTGTTTAGTTGTTCAATATTTGTAGACCATGTCTGATGCTCTGCGACGGAACGCTGATTTACTTCGTCTTTGGCTGAAACTAAAACCAACGTCTAGAACAATTGTGCCGAAGGAAGCTCAAAAGGATCTAGTAGGTTGCTTGTGCGAGTGTAGTGACAAATTATTACGTGGGAACGTACCTGTATCGAAGAAACAAAAATCTCGATTGTCTAAGTTTCAAAAAGTTCTTCGTAAACTTCCCAAGCACAACACGATAGTTCAGCACGGTGGTGGACTTTTCCCACTACTCCTTGGGCCTATTGTTTCCTCACTCTTGAGTTCTCTTCTACAATGAGTCATATCAAGAAAACGATCATCCNTCCAGGAGAGGCATTCCAGCCTCTCAAACCCCTCGCCCAATCGATTTCGGACATGGACAAGGAATTGCAGCAAATTATGCAGCAGAAAAATTTTGACGATTACGATAAGTGGCAGAAATATAATAGCGTTCTTTGAGATACATTAACACTATTCGAAAATCCGAAAAACCTCTCACGATTGAACTTAATGAGGAAGAAACTATTCCTTAAAACTGTGATTCCATCATTCGGTTCATTCCTAAAACATACCAAACTCGCGCTAAATATCTTCTTAACTTTCTCATCAAATCTAAATCCATCTCTTGGAATTCACATAATGAGGTAACAATGCAGGACAAGTTTTATCCCCATACCAACATAGTTGACCTTGTTAATGACGTCATGCGTCCTCTTAAAACGTCATCACCACATGCCTGGGAATCATTTTCCACTTTGCTNTTAGAGTTGAACGTTCCTCAGACTTTCATCGGTAATACTCGCCGGAAGAAGTATATGGAATCTCGACTACATTCTACACCGTTATTGAAAAAATTAAAGAAGCCTGGTATAAAGCTGCAAACTCCTGCACGCAAAAGATCTTCACGTAAACTACTCTGGGTTCCGTAGCCTAGGAAATAATGAAACTACTAGAAAAATTGTATTACAATCCGGCAAATCCTGCGAGCTATGAAACTGCTACAGATCTTTTGAGAGCTATCAAGAAAAATACCCCTTCGACGTGTTAAGGAGTGGATGCTGAAACAAGATGCATATACACTACACAAACCAGCAAGAAAAAAATTTCTACGAAATAGAACGTATGTATCTACTCTAGGTGATCAATGGCAATCACATTTAAATGACATGAGATTGCTAAAAAAACATAACGACGGAGTGCAATACATTCTCACCGTTATCGACTGCTTCAGCAGATTCACTTGGGCGATACCTCTTAAATCAAAATCTAGTGGTGTAATCATTCGGGCATTCACACATATCTTCCTGTCACAAAAACCCAAGCTTCTTCAAACTGACAAAGGTACAGCTTTTTTAAACAGACCATTTCAGAAGTTTTTAAAAATCACATAATATTAAATTTTTAACGACAAACAATCTAGATACAAAAGCCGCCATGGTGGAACGTCTTAACAGAACACTCTAAACAAAGATGTGGAAGTATTTTACTGCGCAGAACACCCATCGCTTTATTGATGTTTTACCTTAACTCGTGCGTGCTTACAATCATAGTGTACATTCTAGCATAAAAATGCGAGCTGTGGATGTAGATGACGATTTTCGCATTAAGTTTGGAAAACTCTGTATGGTGTAAAAATTCCTCCAATCAAATACAAGTTGCAAGTTGGCGATTACGTTCGCATTAGTAAGAACAAAATTATATTCGATAAAGGGTATGAGGCCAGCTGGAGTGACGAAGTTTTTGTTATTACTAAAAGAATCCCACGTTTTCCACCCGTGTACGCATTACAAGACCTTATTATGAGAAAGAGCTTCAGAAGGTTGTATTGCAACCTGGTAAAGCNTACAAAATCAATAAAATCATTGCTACCAGAGGGAAAGCAGCTAGTAAGGAGGTGTTCGTTAAATGGAAAGGATATCCACCATCATTTAACTCTTGGATCTTAGTGAAAGACATTCAAAAAGTGTAATGGAAGAGTTCTATCTCACTCTACCTAGNAACAGCTCTTTGGACATATTCCCAGACAATACTGTTGCTGAATATACGACCAAACTTCATCATAGTTTGGAGCTTCAAGGACAGTGGCAGGTAGCACTTGTGGACATTCAATATCGTGTTGCATTTTACAACGTCCGACCCAGAAAAAATGTCGTACTCGCCAGAGATATGTTGACAAGTCCTTCACCGTTCAATCGTTTTCACATTCCCGTGGGTTACTATCACTCGGTGGACCATCTGTTGGACGTTATCAACAATGTTCCGATACTACGTGGGCATTCGTCTTTCAATTTTAATCCCGGTACAGGTCATGTGGAGTATAAAACTGATGCCACGGTGAGCGTGCTTTTCGATAGATGTTTGGCCGAAACTCTTGGATATTTGCCTAACACCTCTCTATCAGCTATTAGCNCTCTGCCGGCAGCACTTTCTCGTGATATAACAGATCAGTTGTTTGTTTATTCAAACGTTGTCGAGCCACAGCTTGTCGGAGATACTGTTGCGCCACTTCTCCGTATTGTCGGAATAGAAAACTCGATATTCGAAAAGCTTAATGTGCACATTTATAATTTTCCACACTACGTTTCGGTGCTAAAACAAGCGTTTGATACGATCACTGTTGATATAAGGACAAGAACTGGCAGTAAGGTGCCATTTGAATTTTGTACATCGATGGTAGTACTTCACTTTCGCAAGCTCTCACTATGAAAACTTCATTTGCAAGAATTCCTGTTAGCCAAGTTGGCCATGGTGTTTCTAGTGTCTTCTATGGATCTCCCTATCAGAAAGGAGATGGTCTCGGAAGTTTATTGGGCGGGCTTTTCGTACTATTATGCCATTTCTTAA
>KZ868964.1:17960-41163 GCA_003456935.1 Machilis hrabei | reverse complement strand
TCAATAGTGGTAGTAGTAATAAAAAAACAATAAAAAACATAAACAAAATAATAAAAAATTAAATAAAAAAAACAATAAACACACCTGGTCTAAGACCTCAGCTTAGACCTGCGAGTCCCAAGTCTCGGAAAAGGGTGAGGGGTGGAATGTCTATTACTCGAGCTTCCTTAAAGCACCTCTTGGAGATATAATTTCGGCCCATAGAAAATAGCGATATTGGAAAAACAGGATGTATTCTTGGATATATATTTTTGGCCCCCAAATTATATATATCAAGATTACTAATATTGAAAAACAGAATAGTTTCTTACCGGCATATTTCAAGCCCCCCGAAAGAAAATATCAAAACAAAAGAATATCGATTTTATTAACGCCAAAACAAAATATCAAAAATTGTTTACAACCATAGCCGAACAGAGCTCCGATGATAGAAAAAATATTTCGGAAAAAAGTTTGAAACAAATATTTAAAAAAAAACTTGGGGAAAAAATGTTTGAAAAAAAAATCATAAGTTTTTCCCAACCATACTTGAATAGAGCTCCAATTATCACGCCAGAAAAACATCGAAAAATTTTTCAAAATTTTTTTTCTTCACCAGAGGGCAACAGAGCTCTGAAAATTTTCGTTTTTTTTTCTCCACCAGAGGAAAGTAGCAAAAATTTCACATCGAGAATTGGTCGAAAATGTTTTCTCCACCAGAGGAAAACAGAGCTACAACGATATGACGTCACTCGCTATAGTGGTTCCTTATCCTCTCAGGATAATGACATCTCCGATTCAGCTTATTGAGGTCAAATTTATTGTTTTTATTAAAAATGTTTGTTTTTCGGAAATATGTGTTTTTAGGTTTGAATTGGACTACTGAGCATCACCCGATGCGCATATGTCTTTTTAACAAATTCGTACGTTTGTTTTTAAGGGTAAAAAAATCAAGAAACATCTGAAATATGACGTCAGCGGGGACGTGTGGGATTTTGGGGACGAGTGGCCACCGTATGCCCATTTTTCCCTCTACTGTTTTGTTATTTATATTTCGATATCAAACGGAATTATAACTTGCTCTATCAAAACTGACAAGTTTGACACGTATTCTTAATCTACAATATTCTAAGTCAGATACATGACAGATATATTGAATGTTCGTTTGTGTTAGGTTGTTTGGGTCCAGACACTGTGGAACCTGGTGGTATGGGAGCTGCACACTTTGCTCATGTACGTTTGTGACATGTTATATTTGGTGGGTGGTACTTGAGCTCGATGTTCGTCTATATTCAAAAGTGTGTAATTTATGTTTAGAAGTTGTCATTTTATAGCTCCGTTGTATATGTGAAACTACATTTTTTTACTGTTACATGTTTCTTATCGCAGCTTATGTCCCTTTGTTTGAATTCACTTTATTATATCAACATGGCACACACATAGGACACCACAATCACCGGTCCCTACTTGAATATCGAACCTGTTATTTCGGGTCTAGAGTATGCTGGGCTAACCACTAGACTTGTACAATTCAAGTATTACTTTAGTTACGATGATTACAACACTATTTTTTGAGTTGTAAGAAAATAAACAAGATGTTCTTAACTAAATCTCTCATAGTTTGGGACACGTAATTTTGTGAAATTATAACGGTAAACTTTAAATGTCTTTTTTAGATTTCTAACTTTAAAGTAAAATTGCGTCATTTTACAACGTACGCCATAGTATGCAAGATACCACATTTTGTCAGGATAACTTTTCAGTTTTTGTTAATTTTAGGGAAAATAGAGGATTTATTTAAGTTTGCCCTTTATCCTGACTTTTATGCAACTTGTGTCGCCACTACCTTCTAAAGAAATCGCTTTTGTATTTTTCATTGGCCTAGAGATAAGGAAATGTTTAAATAGTGTTATTTGAGAATTATAAAAGAAAGAAGACTCAAAGTTATGTAGTAAATATTAGTAAGTCGACGGTGGTGATTTAGCTCCTCATTGGCTATCTAGCATGCGCTACGATTAAAGCCACATATTTTGTAGCTGAAGGGGTCCTTACGTATGTTTGTGACCCGAAACATCTTGTGGCTGCTTGAAGGGCGGCCACACTACATTTTTAAATAATAATAGTACGGTGGTGATTTAGCTCCTAAGTTAAAAGTTGGAGAAATGATATGTTAAAGTCAACAAATAACGTTAAAGCAATTAAGTCAAGTGGAGGTTCAATAAATTTGTAAAACGTTTATACCTGCAATATTGTTGTAAAATAGTTCCCATTGGAGGACTGCTTGTTCTTCTTATAAACAGTGATGAGATCATCGTAAGTCGAAAGCACCTATTGACTATTCAAGTTTGAGACGTTTTATTATTGTGTTATGTTCTGCGTAGTGTGTGAATTTTCAACGAACATTTGAAGTTTTAATTGCTCTTTTAAGTTTTTGAAGATCCAAGTTTTTGCGAGTTAAGTTCAGTCTTCATAAGACCTTTTTATTTTCGTGAAGTTATAAGAAGTTCAAAGTGCTTGTATTTTTGCTATTGTTATTGTGGAAAGAACAAATAACTTCCGCCCTTTTGATCGCTTCCTTTCAGTGTTGAATGTGTCTTCTACTTTAAGACATAGCTGTTGGTCCGGTCACAGCAAGAGAAAACGTCTGGGGTGATTCGTAACGACCTACAGGACAATCCAGAATTACGTCGCACAGTCTACACATCTCGTTGGGGCTACTGAGCAAGCGAAGAGTTGTCAGGTCAACGGAGAATCGACTGGATTTATGCGCCATTGTGATCAACACTGACGAAGAACCCAGTGAACCGTTTGTACTTGGTTTTGCTGTCGAAAATCAAATCCTTGATCAACACGCTTTTACTTCGATTGATTTCTATCACAAAGTTAAGTTTTGTTGGTACTGTGGAATCTGATAATTCACTTTATTAGACTTTGAAGTTTTACTGTGGTCAAGAAAATAAACAGTTTATTTTGATGTTACGCACTTTAAAGTATGTATTTCCTCTGCATCGATATAGTCAGCCTAGTAAAAGACAAAAAAGACACGATCACGCTCAAATGCGCGATGTTCCAATCGCTGTGAGCAGCCGTCTAGTGTACATAAATTGTGTTTGTAAAGTCTTAAAGTCGAAACTCAAAGACATCCTTTTCTAGCTAGTGGATTAAATGATTTTAATGAAATTCTGAATACTTAAATTAATTTAAAGGTGACATACAGAGGAAGATCATATAAATGGTTTCCATCGGCCGGGAAATGATTAAAGTTCATTGGTGCATCGAATTGATTATTTCAATAGTTGAAGTGAATACTGTTCAAAATTTTTATTAAAATACATGTTTTGCAAGTTTTTCATACTTTTTTAATTTTCATAGTAGTACGAGACTGGACTAGTCGTTAACAAGATACCTTCAGCAGTACTTTCAAGATGTCGTCTGAAGAGGAGTACGGAGAGACGTCGAATTTCACCAGGAGTGTTAAGAAACGCCGTACAGGATGACTGAACTGGACCATCGAAACTTGTTTAATATGGCAGCAGGTTTCACCGCATATTAAGATGAGGTAGGAAGCCCTTACACTAAACGTTTGGAAAGGCAGCCAGTTAGGAAGATTAGGCTGTTGGAATGGACCATGCGATACGATGCGTCGAATAGTTTGTCTGAATTTATTGAAAAAGTGCAAAGTTTACAAACAATTAACGGGTTCAAAGATATAGAAGTCCTTACAATTATTTCTGAACTCTTAGTAGGTCAAGCGAGAGTGTGGTATCATACTCAGCGTACATTGTCTTCTTTACACAGTGCGTTTAAGGAAATACGTAAGGCAATTTTGGGTACTAATTACGAGCTGCTCCTCAGAAAAGAAAAAGAGTAAACAACTCAGATAATAGATGACAATATAGACATTTTTGTTGCTTGATTTATGAACCTTATTAAGAACTTGAATACTACCATGTCCACGAAAGATACATTAAAACGGGTGTTATTAAACTTAAACCCGTATTACAAAAAGAAGTTGAGGGGTTTGAATATTGATTCAGTAGCGAAATAGATCAAAGAAGTTAGAGAACCTGAAGCAACCTTAGAATAGGTCAAACTTTATGTGCCACCCACAATGAAAAGCTTTGTATTGAAAAATAATTGTCCTATAGAAAATCTGGCAACATAGCAGAAAATAGAGAAGAAAAGGAAAAATCAAAAAGTGCTGCAGTGAAGTGTTAAAAGTGTGGGTTAAGTGGTCACGTAATGAGACAATGTAGGTTAAGACAAACTAAATATTATGGCTGTGGTAATCTAGGTATTAAGAAATAATAATGTGAAAAATTTNAAATTAAATGTAAAAAGAAAGGATTTATAAGATCCCTTAGAAAAGTCTGGTGTAACCAGCGGCAAAATGCTTTGTTAAGAGATTCAAGACCTTATGTAAAGGGAACGTTATGGAATTTAGAATTTCCTGTGCTGTTAGGTACAGCAGCTCAATGTACTTGTAAAGGCAGACCATTGTTAGAAAAATTTCCCGAAATTGTTGAGAATGTTAAAGCGGGGAATGTTTCCTTAACGTCAGTGGACGGGAAGGATGTTAGTTGTATTGGCCTGATAGTTTTACCTATACAGTTTGAAGATAGACAATACCAATTTGAAGCCAGAGTAGTTCCTGAACTTAATCAGTACTGTTTGTTAGGTATAGACTTGCTAAGGGAACAAAAACTGGAAGTATGGTACGTCACGTGATGTGACGTCACATTAAACAAAACTATTTTAATATATTTTTCCGAATTAAAATCCTTTGGTATGCGCCAGCCGCGAACCTGCGCTAAGCCAAGCCCCAGCTTATAAATCAAGCGCTCTATCGATTGAGCTATGGGAGAACATGGTGATTAAAGGGAAAGTTAAAGTATTTAAGTTAACGTCCCAATATGGATGTATCGCACGTCAAGTGCTGTGACATTACATTCTTGAAAAAAAATTTAATTTTCCGAATTAAAATCCGTTGGCATGGCAACCAACGCCATCTATTGAGGTACTTAGGAAACATATACATGCTTGAGTGTTTTTGCTGTAGTAACCGTCTTCAGCGTATACCAGAGCCATCTGTTGTGTAATGTAGGAAACATATAAAAGCTTGGGTGTTGTTGCCATAGTAACCAACACTGCCTCCATCTATTGAGTGATGTAGGAAACATAAATGCTTGGGTGTTGCTGCCATAATAACCGTCTTCAGAGTATACCAGAGACACATGTTGTGTGATGTACGAAACATATGTATTTGTTGGGGACCCGTTGGCATGGCAACCATTTCTTGATCATTTGAGGTTTAATTTTATTACAAAATCATCCACCAAGCCACGTCGATGCTAATGGCATTTTTGCGAGAATCGTTAAACGACTGCAGCTATGCTAACACTGACACCTTCAGATTATATACATTATCAAAGTATGATTGTAATTCTTATCATATTGTGAGGTAAAAATCATTGTCAGCTCAAACATATGCACGTATAATTAACTATGCAAGTATCTGAAATTACGTCAACTTCAGATTGTATGCGTTGTCAAAGTATTATAGTATACCTTATCATATTCTGGGTAAAACTCGTTGTTAATTCAAACCAATTATATTTGAAGTGATATAGACTTACAAGAAGTGAGTTTAACCGGATAACATTAGCCGTTTAATGTAAAGTCAGACTAATCCCACACTTAAGAAAATTACATGTAAAAAAAACAATCTACACTTAAATAGGGCGAGGTGAATGATTGATAAATGCATTAGTTTCGATTGAGAAAATACATGAGCGTTTATTTATCTAATATGCAGCGAGATGTGAACATTATTTCGTTCAGATAGGAAACCTGGTTCATACATGTATAAAAGTGACTATATAGCGATAAACAAGATACAACATTTTCCATTCTATAATGTGCAAAGATTGAATTCTGTTCCATATAAATCAAAGTCTTTTCGTGTACGTGGGCAAAGAAAGCATTAACGTGTTCACTCCACATCTTATCTATCTGGGCATCCTGAACTGCCTATTCGTCAGAGATACATCGTTCAACTGCTTGCGTTAAATGATGAATAATGCATTTATACATGATAGCAATGGCAGGCTGCTGTTCAAAAATGAATTTAACATGTTCAATAACAAATTTACTTACATTGCACAGCTTAACATTATCGTCCTTTAACAAAGTCACAGATTAGTACCATTAGGCACGTAATGAACACACAGAACACCTTCGTCTTCTTCGTAAACTGTTAACACTATTTCACTGTCGAATGACTGCCCGTTATTTGAAAAATCACTGTAATGTTCAGTTTTAGGGCAAAAGCTTCAAATTCACTGTCACTTAGAATGATGGTTTTGTATTCGAGGTCGAATCCTGCCCTCGTCCGGAACCTTAGCTGAGGTGCTTCTCCATGGAGCGTTGCTATGATGTCGCCACCGCTAGGTAAAGTCCATCTTCTGAATACAGCAGTCGATTTGAAGGAACTCTGATCATCAACGGTTGGCTCCGGATCTTCTTCACTGTCCGTAGAAAAGGCGAGCTTCTTCTTCTTCTTTAGATCTGCTACACATATAGGCTTGGTTCTCTTTACGTTAGGCGGCTGAACATTTGAAGGTGGAGCTGGGGTCTTCCTCTTCCTGAATTCACCAACAGAGGTAACAGCAGGCACGGAGCGCTTCATGGTATACGTCTGAAGTGTACACTGATCAACGGTAGACTACTGAAATGGATAGAAGCAAAGCGGTGTATAAAGGGAAATTTCTAGATAAGAGATGATACATCAAACAAACAAAGACACCATGCTGACGAATTCAGTGACCTAATTTTAAGCATTTCCTCAGCGTGCAGTGCTCGTTGTTGACATGCTCCGATAGGAAACACGCGCAGGTCCGTTGACTCATCGTCGATGACGGTGGACATTCCAAGGCATCTAGGTCTGTGACCGTTTGTTATGATAAAGCTTCTAAAAGCAGACATTTTTCCTTGCCTTTCCAGTAGATGTTTGTAGCATTCCTCGTAAGTTCTTGCACTTGACTCTGGATCGTGTAAAATGGTAATACACCTTCGTTCCATCCGATGAGATGTAAATGTTTGTGGTTCCACTAAATGACCCATTGAATGTTCTTCGGCAGGCAGCTGAACGTATACAGAAGTTTAAACGTGTAGGCTTGAATTTGATATGTGTTGATATTATATGCAGCCAACTCCTTTATAATCTACACGTTGTTAAAGTCGACGTAGCACTCTGGCTCCAGTACGATGGCCATGTTGGAACTGAAGCTAGATACAGTTGATCCTTATCTTTATAGAAATGCAGGATTGTCTTCTTCTTCTTAACTTGAAGTTCTCTTAGATCCATGGTTCCGTAGATTTGTATAAATAGCGCTAACACAAGTGCATCGTTGTATGAAGGTTCACGATCGAAGTTCTGAAGATATGTTGCGGTTGACCGGTGTCTGGCTCTACATGACAACCACGTTATGCAGAAATGACCACATAATTTGGAATCTATGCTCTGAAGCTGCACTTCGTTGAAAGTCCACGGTCCTCCGACTTGTTGTAGAAAGACGAAGATCTCTCGAAGAAACGGTTCGTGACCTAACTGTCAAAGTATTGCATTTTAGTTTTCGTGGCATAAATGGCTACCCAATGGCTTCCGGGAAGATGGCTGGCGTCGGTGTTGATGATGATGGCAAAAGGTTTGCCAGGTCAAGACGGCAGTATGTCCATTGCATACACTTCATGGTAAATGCGTGCTAAAACTGTGTCTTTGGCCATAATATATTTGAGCTGATACGTATTCATTGTCATTAACTGTTGTAGTCCAAGACGACGTTGCGTTGTTTATTGATCTGCAGCAGAATATCGAATTCGGCATAGATGATGGCATTGATGGTCTCTACTAAGGCGTTCGTAAAAGTCACTTCTAGACGTAGACTTCCCTGGCGCACAATGTTCCAGTGAGTTCCTGCGCTTGCTCCCAAGTCAGGAGTGAGGTCGCGGGAAATATAGTTTCCGTCGTTCTGGTAGTAGATTCCCGTGCCAGAATAAAGTGTATACTAACTTTGCACGTAGAGATTGGCGTCTGTGAAAGTTGGTTGAAGAGCTCTCGAAGGAATTTGTTCGCCATCCAGGTAATGAGAAAGGTAACGTATATCCATATGTTTAAACTCGTAGGGATTCTTGGTCACATCTCCGTTAAAGGCTTTGTTGCTGACAAATCCGATGACGATACGCTTTGGCATTTGTCCTAGGAATACGTTATCCAGCGTTTTACTCTGATTACAAGTGGGCATCGTTATGTCTTTGGTTACAACACGCGTAACAGGATACTTGACAGTAGTCTTATTCAGCATGGTTTCCTGGTAAAGAAGAGCCTTGGGGTTAATGCGCACCTTTCGTACCATGAGTGAAGCATCCAGTAGCAGTGCCATGAGAGAAAACGTATTGCACGTTTGTATCAACTTGATGCGTAGTTCCACTTCGTTGATGAGAAATCGAGACATGTTGAAAATATCGCAGTTATCCTTCATTGGTTTTCCTTTGATGACGTCAGCAAGTATATCAACACCGGTTAAGAGAGCCCTTTTCCCCACGGTGCGAGCTCCCTGTTTGATCCATGGCATGACGGCGCGAAATAATCCTCCTAGTAAGCTTCCGAGACCGTGTCCTTTCTGGTAAGGTGATCCGTAGTACACAGCTGAAACACCTCCTCCTAGTTAAATCAGATATATTGCAAATAACTGATTATTCTTCTTCATGACGGTAATGTAGTTTCACCGTCAACGTTTCGAACTCGAATGGCACTGGAGCTCCTGTGTTGTCCCTTATATCGATGTTGATGGTATCAAAAGATCTCCTTAGCAGCAGGACGTAGTGAGGAGAATCGTAAATCCTGACGACGAGTTTAACGTCAGTTTTGGTTTCGAGGTCCACGATGCGCAGAAATGGGGCTACTGCGTCACCCACGTACTGAGATTCTACAATATCAGAGTACACTAACAGTTGAGAGACGACGTTCCGTAGAAGCGATGAAGTATCCGTAACTGGTGTGTGATGTATGTATCCCAAAGTTTCAGCAATACCTTTGCTAAACAGAATGTTTATTTTACCGTCCGTTTTCAAGCTGACATGACCCGTGATAGGGTCATACTTGAAAGAGGCATGCCGTCGTATGCACGGTGTGTTGTTAAAGTAAGTAAGCAGATGATCCACTGTACTCTAATAACCGATGAGAATAAAAAAAATACGTAAACGGCGATGATTTCGGTTCAACATTTATTTTAATGACGTGATTTCTTCCTTCTGTGATGTTGTAAAAAGATAGAGGATACTGAAATTCCACAAGAGCCACTTCCCAGGTTCCTTTCAAATCAATGCGATGGTACAGCTTCGTCATGTAATTGGTGAACGTGTTCTTCGGAAAACGTGCATAGAGCTGTTGCTAGGCAACGTCAGGTANAATTGCTTCATGTTATAGCTGTCGTATATGTCGCTCCGGAATCCAGCTGTTAAACGAGGAGGGATATCCTTTCCAGGCCACGAGCACTTCCTTACTGCTACCATGTCCACGATGGTCGAGTATTTTATATATTTTGTACTCGCATCCTGGAACTATAATTACCTTTTTTAGCCCTTTCTCGTAAAATGTACCGGCTATTGGTTCTCCGTTGACATCTTGGAGAATGTAGACGGGAGGCGTCATAGGAATTCTGGCGGTAACTTGAAAATATTCGTCTGTCCAGTTGGGCATGTATCCTTTATCGAACAACTTCTTGGTCTTGCTATTGCGTACCGTATCTCCCACTGAAAAGGCATACTTGGTACGTGAAGGTGCTTTCGTACCGTAGAGATTGCGCCAGACTTGTAACACGTTGGTTTGTTTGACAGTGGCTGGTGACATCTTGATGCTGGAATGATATACTATTGTAAGCTTGCAGAAGTCGTGGCAATACGTTGACGTAGCGATACGTGTTCTTTGAAGTGACATATTTGTAAATTTTTGTTTTTAAAGTTCGGTTCAACCTTTCGACGATGCTGGATTTGATGTCGCTGTTTCCCGTTGTGAAGAAGGGTACGTTGTGCATTTTATGAAAACGTTGATAAGGTCCGTTGACGAATTCTTGCCCTGCGTCTGTTTGAAGCTTTAAAGGTCCGAGTTCTTTGAATATCAAGATAAAAGCTGTTATAACATCTTTGCTGGTCTTGGTCTTCATGGGGNGAGCCCAGGCGTATTTGCTGTAGCAATCGTTAACGGTGAGAAGGAAACTATAGCCGTGTGTTTCTGTAGAGAAGTCATGTCGTTCAGGTCTGCCTGCCACTGTTCATCTATGGTGGTTACGAAGAAACGATTGCGTCGAAACTTTATCCTTGCTGGTTTATGAAGTGTGTAAGCATCCTGACTGGAAAGACATTGACGTATTTTATGGAGCGAAATCTTCTTCTTGACAGCTACCCATAATTTCTCGGCCGTGCTGTATCCTGTAGGATGCGAGCAATTGTAGTAAATCTTGCTTAATATCTTCATAATTGAACGGTATCCACTTTGACTGTCGAGGTTTATGTAGATTTTCCATGTAATTCCATCGCTGCGTATTTCCAACCAGAAGTTAAAGCACGTTCACGTCGGCTAGAAAACTAGCAAATTCTTCCCAGCCTCGAGGAGACGATTTCCTTGTACGTCTAACAACGTCGCTTACCAGGTCTTAAGTCTTAGTCCGGGGGAGACGCTGTCCTTTTATGCTCACATCTTCCTGAGAATTACACGTAAAGTCGTCGTTTCGATGTAGCGTGTCCAAGAGTGCAGATGCTTTGGATTTATACGATGGAGGTATGAGTCTTAGAATATCATCACTGTCTTCCTTCTGAGTCGGCTGTTCTTCCATCTCGATGCGTGTAGGTTGACGTGCAGCTCTGGTAGCGTGTGTGTAACGTCGTAAAACTTGCTGGTATTTTCTCCACTTATCGTGATCGTTAAGTGTCTTGTGCTTGAGAATGGATTCCATGGACAGGTCGAGCTCGCTGACGTTCTGCAATAAAGGATCGGACATGGCATGGCTGTCCTGTAAACGTTGAAGCGTGTCATGAGGCACGAGAAGCATTTTCTTGGTGTGTTGCATCTTTGAAGCCTGCGCGGGAAGAGCCAGTTGCCTGTTTTTAACGTAGAAGCGTGCCCAGAAGCGTCGAAATTACGTATCCGATGAGAAGAGGTAGCAGTGCACCACCTTTCTACAATAGCATATTGCGTTTTCTTTTCCAATGAATCTTCTTGCTGGCGAGATGCCGTAAAACTCTCTTGAAACGTCCTAGTTTTCTTTTATGTCTCGGTTGAAGAGGCACGTTCCCACGAAGCGTATTATCGGCACATTCAGCAAGCGTGGTGATGAGTCCTTTGGAAGCTTCACATATGACGGCACGGCATTGACGCGGATGAAGCTTAATGAGCATCCGGAGAACTTGTTTGTTCGAACTCAACGTTGCAGACATGACTGACGACGATACGATTCAAGCGTCGATATTTATAGTTATTTCGGATGGTATACAACGGTTGCACCATCATCTGGGAAAATACGTGAACGTACTCTGAATTCCTCCGGCGTTGTCTGTTTCAGTTCGATGAGAAGGTATCCGTGAGGTGAGCACGTAGCATCTTTATAGGCTTCTTGAATAAATGTTATATTCTCTGGAAACAGTTGATGAGCCAGGTACTGTATCTGAGATTTATCCATAGGATTCTTGAAGCAGATCATGTAGTGCGTGTTGAGAGATATTTTACGATACTTTTTTCCTTTGCGAAAGAGGTTTTGAGTGATGAAAATAACGCTGAGTTTACGATGATGACTTCCTTTCGTGAAAATGGCTGTCACGCGTCCTTCGGCTTCTTTCATGAGATCGTCCAAAATGAGAAGCGTTGGTTCATTTCTTTTAAAGGCAGACATGTCGGGCAGTCCTTCTTGAAAAGTAAATCATTTACAAATTTTGCGTAGCCTTCCTGCCATTCTCCATAGCACCATATAATGTTCTTGAAAACTATGTCCAGCTTAGTCAAACGATGACGTAATCCTTAAAAAACGAAAACTGTTTGCCCGCATCTACTGGGTCCTGCAAGGATTGCGCTGAACGGATGTCGAAAGCGCCCGTCCATTATCGTTCCCTGGTACTGTAAAACTGATAGAGAATAAAATAAATAGCTATCTCTATGTATATATAAATAAATAATAAAGCTCTACGTTAGTAAATAACAATGGTACCACCATCCCCGCTCTGTTTCGCATTTCCTAGATATTCCATGACATTCACAATAGCACTAGGGATGGCGGCAAATAAAGCACTTTCTTCTTCGTCTTAAGGGGCATACCCATAGGCCTCTGTCAGGAAGTTGTCCAGACGTCGTCGTTTGGTGTATACAACCTGACACACCTTGTCCTCTCTGGCGCTGACGATACTGAGGTCTCTTAACCTGCGAATCTTTGAAGGGTCCGTGACGGTGACTTCCGCAGGTCCTGTGCCGTGTTACATATTTCGCAGTACTTCAAAGTTAACTGTCTGCGCATTGGTGTGGTTCAGAGTGATGCCGTGCACCTTAAAGACAGTCTCGGTGGTCCCATCTGGCTTCCTCACTCTACAGGCGTAGTTCTTGGGACCACCCGAAACGTCTTCCTCTATATAGCACCCTTCGCCTAACTCGTCAGTGAGATCACCCAAATAATCCCCCAGAGGCGGATTCCATTCGCCGGAGAGGTAGATGATGCTATCCGTGTCGAAGTACTATACCCTCTCCTTTAGAACCTTCAAGACAGACCACAGCTTCAGACGCGCAAGCGTAGTTGTTTATGCAGTTAACACGACGTTGGTGTTGGCCTACATAAGTGGCGTGTCCTTTGTGTACCGCCAGTTGGCCACCATGACGTTCTCGTTCAACGTTAATATGGACGTGACCTCCGTGCTATTCGTTGTGAGAAGCTCGTACAGACGATCCAGAGCGTTTAAGATCTCTGTTTGTGGCATGTTTATGCATTTCCCAAAATTACCCCAGAAACTGTTCAGCATAAGCTTGGACAACGCGCGTTTCCCCGGGTTCTTCTTATCTTGTTTCTGTCCAAATGGATCCCTTCCATAACGTTATATCTACTAATGTAGATCTCCAGGTCTGCTTAAGTCATAATCCACCCATGTGGTCCCCTGGCTTCCTGTTTTAAGTTTAAGAAAGTGTTGATGTACTCGGTAAAGAGACCTCCGGTTCCCGTAGCTTTATCGTACTGTGTGGTCTCCTTGTAGTGCCAAGCCTCCTTTATTGCAGTTAGAACGTACCCCAGAGAAATGGCCTCCTTCAACTCCTCTGTCACCCACGTTTCATGAAGCATACGTTCATCGTCTTAATACTTGTAAGATGCCTTCTGTTCCTCTACAAAGTGAAGACCAGCTTCCCATTGATTTTACTCGGACACTGGCAACCATAAATCCTTTGGCGGGAGCACGCTACATTTCACGAGCCCCTCTAACTGTTCCAGAGGAGAAACATTTTCTATATATATCTCTGGGTGTCCTACAGGATACTTGCTGTGCTTGTTGACGTAAGGGTACAAATATCTAAAATCAGCATATAATATCTTCTCACCCGTCTGGCACTTGTGATATAGTTTCACTGCATTAGTTCTCCCACCGCTAAAAGCTTGGTGAGGGTTCAGGGCCACTTCCATAGAGGGCACGTTTAAGTCTTGTAATAAATGGGGGTTAGCGGCTTTTTGCTTGATATATTCGCACTCCCACATCTCCACTACGGCGTATCCAGCACCTCGTAATTTTCTAGTCTTCTCAAGAGTGGCGTTGTATCTACCCTCCATAGTTTCTCCAGGAGCCCCGTGAATGCTAATATGACAGTTAGGGTAGTCTTTGGGGCAGCCATGCCTATAACAGCAGTGGAACTCGTAGACCGTATTACCATGGACCCCGTCGAGCTTAAAACCAGACTTTCTGGCCACCATCCCACGACCAGCGTGGCGGATCGTAATATCTCGTCGTTTCTCCTCCAGGGTCATCCACTCTATAGCCACATAGATCTGTATATCACGAGCCCTATAACCACCAGACAGGATAAGCGTGATAGTTTTCTCCTTTAAGAATTTGCTCCTTTTGGCGACGTTACAAGCCGAGACGATGGTCACTGACTCGGTGAAGGGCATACGTAAATATAATCTATATTTTCAGGCCCAAATACACTTCATGTTGAATTAATTTTGCTCTCCTCTATAAACTAGTGTATGTCGCCCTTTAAGTCGAATCAGCATCTACAAATAGAATGGTTTAAACTGCCCTTTTATTTGAGCTTTGAAAATGCAAGGGCTTTTTCAACACTGAACATTTTAACATGGCCAATACTGGATATTACACGCACTCTAAACATAAATATAAGCTATATTTTCATTCCACCTAGAGCCTAATGCTAAAACCAGCGTCTACACTATACTTTGTACTTAAGCTAATATATATCACGTTTGGAATCGAAACGTACAGGCTCATAACTAATATTTTATTTTAACTTAATCTGAATGGCAGCATTACGGGGAAAATACAAGCGCTTTTTCACCACTAAACATAGTACAATGGAAAATGTTGACTATTACAGCTACTCACACGTTAACTACAAATTTGAAATTTTTATTTTGTGTCTAGAAAGGCCTAAAGCTAGAACCAACGGCTACACTATACCTTGTACTTACGTTTTGAAGCGAAACATACAGACGCATTACTTATATTTTATTTTAACCTAATCTGAACGGTAGCATTACGTGGAAAATACAAGAACTGTTTCAACACTAAACATAGCACATTGGAAATTGTTGACTATTACAGCTACTCACACGTTATCTACAAATGTTTCTACCTAGGCCTAAATCTAGAACCAACGGCTACACTCTACTTTGTACTTACGTTTTGAATCGAAACGTACAGATTCATAACTAATATTTTATTTTAACTTAATGTGAACGGCAGCATTACGTGGAAAATACATGAGCTTTTTCAACACTAAACATAGCACAGTGGAAAAAGTTGACTATTACAGCTACTCAAACGTTAACTACAAAGTTAACATTTTTATTTTGTGTCTACCTAGGCCTAAAGCTAGAACCAACGGCTACACTATACCTTGTACTTGCGTTTTGAAGCGAAACGTACAGACTCATAACTAATCTATAAGTTTAACTTAATCTGAACGACCGCATTACATGGAAAATACAAGTGCTTTTTGAACACTAAACATTGCATAGTGGAAAATGTTGACTATTACAGCTACTCACACGTTAACTACAAATACGATATTTTTATTTTGTGTCTAACTAGGCCTAAAGCTATAAACACCATTTATACTCTATTGCATGAATTACGTTGCTAGTGCTTATGCTAATATATACCCCGGTTGAATCGAGATGTACAGGCCCTTAAACTATTATTTTAATTTAACGTGAACGACAACTTGCGTTGAAATACACGGCCTTCATATAACCTCTGCAAATATTACATATACGCTAAACATGTTATATTCCTTAAAAGCAGAATTTTAAGCATTATTATTTAATCTAATTCACTCATTATTACACTCAATGTACAAAACACCTTTCTAGGCTAGCTAATAAGAAAATTATTTTACTTACCGAATACCACGAGAATCATTAACTGCTTATTCCAGAAGTTGAAAATTCTGAGCTGCATTCAAACCACGCACTCTCAAGACCTCGTCGACAGGGGCATTCAGAGCCTTTAAAATTTCAAGACATTGCATATCCAAACAATCTTCAGGGCGGCGTGGTAACGAAATCAGAGCACTACGGAAAACATTCCATCTTTCCAGTCCATCAAAATCAGGCCGATATTCCGGAAAATTGTTGTCGTCAAAGTCCAAACCTAGGATACTGTACAACTTCTACAGCGTTTTATAGTACGAGGTTACACTGTCCAATCACGAAAAGAAAGACAGTATAACTAGATCGCCCACTGACTCTGCACGAAGAATTAAAGCTTCCATATCCATGATTGCTTTTACTCGAAATTAACTCACTCACGTAACACGTAAAACTGACACTGTTCACCTGTGTAGATACAAAGTTGAACTGATGATGCTAGTGTATATTTTAGTTCTTTTATATGGCCATCTTTGGTAGCTTACTCATTGGATTAATCAAATGGGTGCAACAGATTACACGCCAGAAGTTGGCTCCAAAGCGGTTATTCATGCCTGATTCACAGCGCTGAGTAAGTCGCGTGTTTACTTAAATATGAGTGTCAGCGAGTTCAACCTCTGATTTATAGGCCGAATAAACAATGACAGTTTGCACGTTACTCATAGGTTTATGTACAACCGTTTAGACACAGTAATGTTACCTGAATTAATAAGTGTATTTTCGCTGTGGTAAAATATGTAATAAAGTTTAAATTTTCATAGTCTATTAGACATTAAATAAACTGCCCGCCAAAAGTTAAGTGCCACGTGCGAGGATTCGCCTAAAATACCGACAAAGTTAGCTAGCACCTTGCAATCTCGGGGCAAGACAGACTAAACGGTTGAGTACAAACCTCCAAAGTCGCATTGACGAGGGATTGTCAGTTTCTGAGTTATGCCCTTCATACCATCCCATATCAAAAATCAAAAGTAACAGTCTTTAACCAGGCTGTGCAGGGGGAGTTCAACGTAACAGAAAGGTTTGAAATCATGTTGACATGTTGTCCCAAGTTCCCTCGACGCAACCACGTTAAGATGTTTCGCCTGCAACCGTTTTCAACCCTTACCAGCAACCCCTTTGCATGTACGCCTATGCTGCCTGCGTGCCGAGCTCCCGGAGGTCGTAACTTTTAAACCACATTCCATGTTATTGGGTTACACCCACAAATTGGACTGAGACCCCTACACGCATTCTCACCCCTCATTCCTCACCCATGGCGCAAATCCTGACTCACCACCTCGTCGTCCAGCCCTGTTTTTCATCCAAGCAAAGTCTTCTGACAGCCCCATTGCCATCAAGCCAACCTCAGAACAGTTAGTCAAGTCTCTGTGGACCGGTATTTGCGGTCTCCGAAATCACCTTTTATCTAATTATCCCCTTTCCACTCGTGTGGAAATCTTACGAAATTTGAGGATGTTTAGCTATACGAAATGTATCAAACATGCCGGGAGCCTGTGGTAACACTGCTGACGCAATATTAACCCCTCCGGACAGGACTCGTGACATGCAACCCCACGAACTTGAGTACACACCCTATTATTCCCATCCCCATAAAAACAAATTGAGCGTACGAAATGTTTTTAAACAAGCGTGATGAACGCACGTTAACCCTACCTCAACGTCTGCAATGATGGGTGCGTCGCGAGCTTACGTGTTGGTCCCTAACGAGATTCGCAATTTCCAACAAAGCATTCAACTCACGCGTAGAGAAATAAACTGACGCCTGAGAGGTAGGCAAACCATATGACGTGTTGCTTATCCATTTCATTTTACTGTCACTCATTTCCTTGCAAACCCGATCCCTGTTTTTGTTGTTTGTGTATGGACCCTAGCAAAAGCAGTTTTAAAGGAAAATGACAAGACAAAACGTGGTAATAAAGAGTTTCAAAAACTGAATTTTCTTGTCGTTATTTTACAGCGTCATTTGTGTTTTTCAATACCGTGTGTGGCCTCCCCTTGCGTGTTGCACGGCTTGGCACCCACGGCGCATACTCTCTATGAGATTTCGGATCACTTCTTGGGGGATGTTGTCCCATTTTTAAAGCAGGGTGACTCGGAGCTGGTTGGGATTGCACGGGCGCATTCTACGTTTATTTATGCGACGCAGCAGCTCATCCTATACCTGTTCAATGGGGTTGAGGTTTGGACTATTCACAGGCCACTGTGTTACGTGCACTCCTGCATAATGCAGGAAGTCCTCCGTCAACCCGGCGGTTTGTGGCCGGATGCTGCCCTGGATGAAGATGATATCCTGACCTCGTGCGGCATCGACATGCGGCAGTACGTGCGTCTCGATGATCTCCGTGACGTACCTCTCGACGTTGAACCCGGGGGTGAAATGTGGACCAGGGTGGTGAGGGCGTCTCGAAGAATGCCAGTCCACATCAGGACGGAGCCGCCACCGAACGCGACGACTTCCTGGACGCAGTTCTCACTGTAGCGCTCACCTCGATGCCTACAGACCCTGGCCCGCCCATCCAAATTATGCATCTTTAACCGCGACTCGTCCGTAAACAGCACCTTGCTTCATTGGTCGTGAGTCCAACGGACGTGTTGGGTGACAAACTGCATACGGTGGAGCTTGTGGTTGGCCGTCAGGACAGGCCTACGGGCTGGCTTCCTGGCTTTGAGACCGGCTGCATGGAGGCGCTTTCGCACCGTGGACAACGACACGGGGTGTTGCGTTGTTACCAGCTTGTCGGCAGCCAACTCTGTCGAGGGCATAACTTATAAATTGATGATCCCTCGTCAATGCGACTTTGGAGGCTTGTACTCAACCTTTTAAGCTGTCTTACCACAAGATGGCAAGGCGCTAGCTCACTTTGTTGGTATTCTAGGCGAATCCTAACACGTGGCACTTAACTTTTGACGGGCTGTTTATACTTGGTTAATAATCAAGGCTTGTATTCATGTTCGCTATAAGCCGTCATTTTTATTTTACGTACTTAAGATCTATTTAACATTTTGAATGCTACATTAAATTTAATAGACCTATATTCCTGCTTATACATAACTGCAGTACAAATCTAGGTTAGGCTAGCGGTAAATGAAACTCTAAGTTTCCTTCTTGAAATGTCAAGGCCTTAATTAAAATGAACCTGCCTCTAAATGCATAGAAAATAAGGCATATCCACGAAGGTTCTCTCAACTTGCAGTATTGGCATATCTGGTTAAAACGTACGGCTCGTATTGCAGAGATCCCAAGTTCAAATCTCGGGTATACCCTAATTTTTAATGTAGTTTATTACGTTTAACTTAATGCTGTTAGTGGATATGTTTCTGCTGTGTATTCAAAAATGGTTGCTATGGCGTTGGTCGTAAACATATACCTGTGTTTCCCACGTCTCTCCATAGATGGAGACAGTGTTGGTTACTATGGCAAAACACCCAAGCTTTTATATGTTTCCTAAGTAACTCAATAGATGGCGACAATGTTTGTTACTATGGCAACAACACCCAAGCTTTTGTATGTTTCCTACATCACACAACAGATGGCTCTGGTATACGCTGAAGACGGTTAATATGGCAACAACACCCAAACATGTTTATGTTTTTTAAGTACCTCAATAGATGGCGTTCGTTGTCATGCCAACGGATTTTAATTCGAATAATTAAATTAATTCTCAAGAATGTGACGTCACAGCACTTGACGTGCCATACATCCATATTGGTACGTTCACTTAAATACTTTAAATTTCCCTTCTATCACCATGGTCTCCCATAGCGCAATCCTTAGAGCGCTTGACTCGTAAACTGGGGCTTGGCTTAGCGCAGGTTCGCGGCTGGCCCATGCCAAAGGATTTTAATTCAGAAATTTAAATTAAATAAATTCTCCTCAATGTGACGTCACATCACGTGACGTACCATAGTTCCATAATCGGACGCCAACACAATCTCTTAAATATCTAATTTACACCACTGTCCTATAACTTCCCAGTTAGCTCAGATGGTAGTGCAGAGGTCCCGTGATCCAAGTCAGTTAATGTGACGGCAGTTCGCGCCTGGGCCAGTCCAAAGGATTTTAATTCGGAAAATTAAATTAATTCTCTTGAGTCTGACGTCACACTATGTGATAACTCAGTAACAACTTCGAAAATCGAAAAAATCGAAATACAAAATGGCGTCTATTTCAAAAATCGAAAAACAAAATGGCGTCCCGAAGGTAGGCGAAACAGCCTAAGAGGTTCAAAGGTCAAATGGATAGCCGGGTAACAATATCCTCTTATGGTCTAGGAAACACTTTAAACAATAGGCCACAGTTTTTGACGAAACGTCATTCACATGCCAACTGACTGAGAGTAGTGCAGTGGTCAAAGCTTGAATGTGGGAGTTAAAGGCCCCCAAATATACGAAAACAAATGTTACCATGCTAAAAAAATGTACAAATAATGGACAACAAAATAATGGAGTTTACATATACCATTATTTTTTACTTAAATGTCTCTCCTAAACATTAGTTAATGTCACTATCAAAGTCAAACAATGTTCTTCCTGATTTTCTGTTGTCTGTTGAGAACTTTCATTTCCTGTGTACGTTCTGCCCATTTCGATTCTCTGTAAAAAGAAAAAAAAAATATGTTTACATTTTAACAATTATCTCGAGAGGAAAGAGGGGGGAGAAGGAATGTAACTGAGCAAATGCTAAATATAGATAGCAAACCATAATGGACCTTTCCATAAGGTATCTGGAAGTGTCATAGAAAAGGAGCCCCTTTATTTTCCTTATGGAAAACATGTTCTCAGTAATCTGTCAGTAGGAAGCTTTCATAATACTTCATGCAAAGTTCTGACAGCCATCTGAAAACATAAATGTTCATGATGCATAACTTGTATTTTTAATTTCATTCTACATGGGAACCTAATTATTTTAATATATACGGTATCTCAACAACTTTTTAACAATTCACCAGTGTCAGCCATGACTGTTAATGTACACCAACCAAACCGGCATAAATAATGCATTCATACTCTGACAAATGAAGAACTGAACTCTTTACAAACATGCACAATAATTATTCCTGTCGGCTTCGTGTACCTAAACGTACATGGTTGACTCTAGCGAATTATTGTTGAAAATTAGACAACCATATCAATTAAGGCAGCCTTCCCTGTGGTGATCCCCAAACCAGGCGGAGCTTGAGTTGTACAGTTCTACCTCTTATTATTCAACTGTCAAATGTTAAGAAATATACTTTCATGTTTAAATCCTCCAGATTTACCTTCAAATGCATGTTCTATGTCAAAACAGCAGAAAACTAATCTCTTGAATGGACTTGATTCCATGGCACTGTATAGTAGAATTAATGGTATTCAACGTTCCAAAATGTTTTTGTTGGAAAGAAGAATTGATAAATATCATTTTTCGTCACTACGGTAAAAAATTAATTGTATCAGGTTCTACTGTAAATATATTGTCATGTAAAATACAAGTTATGTGAAGTTTTATATTTCCATTAAACAATAATGACCATCAAACAACCACTGACAATTGTACTCACTCTAATTTATTTTTACAACCAATTTTCTAAAGCTAAATCTAAAAAAAAAGAAATAAATTGCTGTCTCTGTTCTAATACATATTGGCTTACGAGATAACAGGAACTTCAAACATGCATTGATTTTGGTAATTATAAATTACGCTAAATGTCATCTATCTTACGAGGCAAGAAACTTCGGTAGAGGTGACGTGTTTTGAAGTTGTTCTGTCATCTCAAAAGCAAATCTTTATTATTACAGTTCAGCAATTTTGTGTGTTTGTGGTTTAGCTGTAATATATTGATTATAAAATAACAAATTAGCAGCGAGTTAAGATTTTATTGGTTGTTTCATTGGTTATTGTCGTTTAACTAAAGACTAAAACTTCTCACTTAACTTGTGTTTTACACAAACGTATGTTTACGATATGTTTACTGTGTAATAATACATTTTTACCACATGTGACTAAATTGGCATTTATCAATTCTTCTTTCAACATAAACTCGTTGGAAACTTTTAAATGCGTTAGTAAATAAACACCATTAATTCAACTACAGGCTACAGTGCCATAGAATCGCGTTGAAAAAAAGAGGTCAGATTTCTGCTTTTTGACACCTATTTGAAAATAAATGTAGACGATTTAAACATGCAAGTAGATTTCTGAAACCTTACTGCCTCGTTAAGTTTAATTTTGAAATGTATAAAGCATTCCTAATCTATATAAGAGGAGATAGAATTAGAATTGCACAACTCACTCTCCACCTTCTTTCAATATCACCAATGAGGAAGCTGCTCTATATAGAAGTTATTTTGAAAAAAAAAATAGACTACATGGTATTTTTCTTGACATTTGTATGACGAGCTGTACAAGCTGGTTACTAATTAAGTACATGTTTTCCATAATAGGCCCCCTAATTGCATTTGGGCTCCTTTTCTACAACAGTCTCGCTTGCCAAGTGGAAAAATCCATTCTCCGGTTAACTAGATCCCTACAGGGTGAGTTATTATAATTATCAGTGGAAGTTAAACTGGTCGTTTTATAAGAGGCCAGTTTAACTTTCACTGAAGCCTAATTACAACTAAGCAAACTGTGTTATAATTAGGATTCTTTAGATCCAGAGGCGCAACGAAAATTTATTCAGTATCATGCATGTTAGGAATATATTTATAGGATGATGAATACATTTTAGCAAGACACTAAGATTTCTTAGAACAGTAATCTAAGGATACGTCAAATAAATATCATACATCAAAGTTACATTCGGTTATTTGTGCCAACAAATAATTTACTAACAAAAATAAAAATAAATCAATATTTACCTGCAGTTATTCTGCTTGATACACACGCACAAAACAATGGTGATACGTTCACACATCTCAACTAACCAGCCACTCTCCCTCCTCATTCAAGGTTTTTATACATTTAAAATCGTAGACATTTTGATTGATCAGCAGGTCACTGGCAATCATCTTTTACAGTATTACAAGCTAGCAATTAGTAGTAAGCGAATAAGTCGCTTACCACTGAAAATTGTTCTCACTCAAGGTGATTAAAAGATACATAAACAAATATTTAAAACTCTAAAAAGATCCCTATCCGTTCTCCTAACAGCCTGCCTCCTCCTCGTTTTTTAGGGAACCATGTTACAAATCAAAATTCAAATTTAGGAGTCACGGAAGAGGATATTTCCTTATAAGTGTTATTGTTTCTTGTTCCCATTATATTTCCTATATTTGAAATTACTTGAAAAATGCCATTTCCGCTTTGGAAAACTAATATAAAG
This sequence comes from Machilis hrabei, assembly GCA_003456935.1. NCBI lineage: Eukaryota > Metazoa > Arthropoda > Insecta > Archaeognatha > Machilidae > Machilis > Machilis hrabei. The sequence goes on along the minus strand of KZ868964.1, from coordinate 18,200 downwards.
GTTTGAATTTAAATTATTTCAATTTTAAATTTATTATGCATCGTGTAAATGTGTTGTCATCGCTTTCGAATCTCGGCAGGTGGTGTACTAAAAATTGTTAATCAAATTGAACACACACATAAGGTACAAATTCCTAACTCTTGTTTATTACATGAAGTAGGGGAAGGGTGGGCAAAATGGGGTGGTAGGGCAAAACGGTGTTTTTGATAACCCCGCTTATACAGTGCTGCCATGTGTATG
>KZ868963.1:74709-89239 GCA_003456935.1 Machilis hrabei | reverse complement strand
AATAAGTATTACCTGCCAAATCTTTCACCGCCATTTTGTCAAAAACTATTGGCCATCTAGTAAAATGGCTGCACCCTGTGACAACTATAGATGTGTACTACATGTCCTCCGAGTTTCAATATAATCGGTGATGATCACCTGACAAACTCCCCTTGTGAGTAGTACGTATTGTTTTACACAGTTGCACATTCGAACACGTAGAGTAAGTTGTGAAGAAGGATTTGCAGTTAAATTATGCAGACGTTTAGAACTTTGTACGAAAGCGCAGAAACGGATCCAGGAAGCAGTTTCGTGGATCAAAATAAATAAATCTTGTTCTTATCTTTGCCACCTGAGTGTAGATAACATAAAGTACGTATTGACGGAACTTATCTTGAGAAACAAACCATTCTCTTGAATAGGAATATCAGATTCCTCAGATACACAACATGTCCTCAGTTATTGCATGTGAATGAAACATGATTTATAGGTCAGAATGCTGATATGGACTGATTCTTGGTAAATGGAGTGTTCGTGCATAAATGGAACTGTGAACGTTTTGTTTTTTATGTTAGGCAACCCACGAAAGGGTATTATCACTTACCAGTAGTGCAAAAGCACCGTGAGTGCCAAAAGTAAACACAGAACTAGTAAGACAATAAGTGTTTATGAATGTTCGTTTTGGAAGTTTGGAGATTGTAAGTATCAGGGAAAACAGAAGACTAGTGAGTTCCAGATTGTAGAAATTCGCGGGGAAATGCAGAACTAAAGTAGGATGTTTTGTGGGTAAACAGCTTGACCATATATTGATGACACGAGCCACTTTGTCGAGTAATTTGAACGTGGTTAACAACGGGAAGAATCAAAGATCCGATCTCAGTTGAAAATAATGGTAAAACAGACACAGGTCAGAGTCTGCACGGTGGTGTGAGAGAGTGGTGTGTACAACTAAAGAGGGATGGATCGTTGACCAAACGAAAAGCTGACTTTTGTATCTAGTCAAGGATATGGAGGTGTTTTTTTTTACAAAGGCTCAACCGACAGGTTGGCCTATTGGTTAGAGTGCTCGCCTCCTGATCGGGAGGTCTCGGGTTCAAATCCCGGGGCCGGCTCCTAGCCCTGGGTAAAAAGGGTTATCCTACTAGTCTGCCTGTGAAGCACTCCACACTAAGGTATGATCGTAAGCGTGTTCCGGGAGGCACGTTAAAGGCGGGTCTCATCGATAAATGTTCGATGTAAAAGATCCCACCTCCGGCTATGTGTCGGCNGAGTGGCAAAATTCAAAATTAGATTATCCTGAATCGTCATTACGACGCGGATGGGGGTCTCCGTTAGATCTGAGATGTCATACAGTGGGACCATAATCCAATAGCAATAGCAAAAATACAAATGATCTATCCCATACGTGTGAATAGTATTCTAAAATAAGACGTGGATGTGCCTTGTAGAGAGTTAAAAGTAGCTGTGTAGTAAAGCATTTCCAGGAACGTAAAATAAATCCTAACTTTTTGGAAGCAGCCTTAACTATAACAGAAATATGGTCATGCCACGAGAGATTAAAGGAGAGAGTAATGCCTAATACAGAAAGTGAATCGCTCTTGAACTTGTATTGTTTGAAATGATGAAGTCTGGACCATTCTGATTAACTTGTTTAGTGAAGAGACAGGACTTTGTTTAACTGGGATGGAAGTTAACCAGATTTTTTGAATCCCACAGGAGAATTTGTTGAATATTCGTATTCATGCAAGCTTGAATGGAGCGTGAATTACACAGATCTGCTTGAAGAGGGTTACGTTGCAGATTGGAGTGGAGTACTATCGTCAGCAAAACTGTGAATGAGGCTGGTAGTAATGNAAAGGAGGTCGTTAGTATGTGGGAGAAATAGGGCTGAAGACAGAACTGAACATTGTTGTATACCAGCATTTATTGAGTAAGTATCAGACAATGCACCAACTACTACTCGAACAGATCTGTTCCTAAGGTAACGTGAAATCCACTGGCATACTTGAAGTGGTAGGCCATACGAGGGATGTTTATTTAGAAGATCCTGATATTAAACTATCTAAAGCCTTGGATATGTCTAAAGCTACCGCTCCAGATTCTCAAAACTTTTCAAGCGATTGGTTTCACACATGCGAAACATAAGAAAGAATATAGCCTGTGGAGCGACCATATCGAAAATCACACTGATGATCACTGATTAGTTTGCAGCACTCAAGATATGACAAAAGTTCACTGTTAATCATCTTTTCCATGACCTTTGATATAAAAGATACTAGAGCTAGTGGACGGTATTAGAAACCCTTTCTTAGAGATAGATTGTATGTGAGCAAGTTTTCAGCAGCTAAGAAAGAAGCCTAATTTGAAAGAGACTGTAAAGAGATTGCAGAGTATAGGAGTTAGTTATAGAACACAAATTTTTAGTACAATTGCTGGTATTCCATCAGGACCAGAAGCCTTGTAGGTATCCAGGTTTTGAAGTATACGTCTGATGGTTCTATGGCAAAATATAAGAGGAGGCAAAGAATAAGATGAAGGGAGAGTTTAGGAGGAATTTTTCCTTTAGAATCAAGATTGTAATTAGAAGAGCTCATAGAGTAAATAAGTCCGCATTTTTCTTAGAGGAAGAGGCGAGGGATCTATCATCTCTAGAGAGAGGTGGAAAGGAAGTAGTACTAAAATGGCGACGAATTGCTTTGGCCTTTGACCAGAAAGAGCGGTTACAGTTCAGACAAGACGAATCCTTATTGTATACGGACTTGTTAAAGCCCTCCCTAGCCTTGTCAATGGTTGACTTGAAAAAGTTACGAGACTTGACATAGGCGTTGCGAGTGTTTGCACTGGGCGACTTAAGCCACTTGTGTTAGGCTGCATTTTTGTGGTACTGCAGCAATGCACTGTTTGTTCAACCAGGTCTTACAAGGGTTTTGACGTAGTAGAACTAGATACATTGTTTAGACTTATCATATTGACTTTTTGGAAAGTTAAAAAGGATATAAAAGGATCCCAAGACTCAGTTAACAGCTTTACTGGTCAGACTGGTAGGAAAGTTGCTGGATAGTTATGGCCTTACGGCATCCCCCCGAATGTACGAGCTCAAACCCCCATTAATCCAGTTACAAACTGGCAGAACTGGTACATTGAGAAACTAAATTAATTGCAGAGTTAAGATCTAAAAGTGTTCTGGTTAGTTTTAAATTACGGAATACTACGCGAAGGTTTCACTCTGGTTTCAGCAAGGTTTTCATTTATTTTGAACAAATTGACTCCCTATAATATAAATGCACCTTCAGAGCTAAAGGTGAACACAGAAATATGAAAGAAGCACATGTTTTAGAACTGTAGTGTTGGGAGGTTCGAAGATTGTATGCTTCGAATAAAACGGTGTTAGGTAGAGGGTTCCAGGGTTTGGAAAGTCGAGGGCAAAATGTAGAACTAGGAGACAGTGTGTCTAGGATTGAAAACGTAGGTAGGAACAGTAGGAACGCAAGATGCAAATCCGGAATAATAGTGACCATGCATGTAACTGTAGATCAGATAAAGGCCTGATACTGTACGACAGTGTGGGAGAAGGTGTAATGAACGAGTGAAGGATGGGCTATTGATTGAAAATGGGTTACTGCTTGAACGGAAAGCTCGCCTTTTTATTGAGTCGAGAAGATTGAATCCATTCCAAATGTGTGGACAGTATTCCAAAATAGGACAAGCGTGTGCCTTGTACGGCGTTTGGAATTTTTCTGAAGTAAAGTTTATGCCGAAATACATCTCGAATGTTAACGATTAACAAAATTTGTTGAAAAAGGAATTGACATTTTGGCTTGTTATTAGAATATATTCGAAATTACTGGAAATCTAATAGTGCAGAAATAATCGTTTTAACAAGGCAGTTACGAGTATGTAATGTCCGAATTTTAGGATTAGATTTACAAAAACATGTTGTATAGGAATATGTATTTCTCCCATATTACCATTAAAGCTTATTCGGAAATAATCGAAAAATAGACGTTTTGAAAAGGTAAAATCCGATGATATTAAATACGTAAACGTATTCTTCCATTTTTAATCAAAACTTAAGTGCACATTTTATTTTATGCTTTAACGAATGAATTGGTTCGCCATGGCTCAGTACGCCCGTTAACAGCGTTCATTGTCAGAAGCGATTAGTAACACACATCGTACAACTTCGTGATCAAAATGGCACTACATCTTGTTGAATTAGTCTATGTGCACTGCAGGTAGGGCTGGTAAGTTAAACGAAACTGTACTTAAGTTTTACGCCTGAAAGGTAAATGAATGTTTCAAATGCTTTTAGTTTGGAGCTGAAGCAAAATTAAACCTGCCGCGTGATTTAAGTTTCGCGATCGAATCTTAATATACCCACGTTGCTTTTATTTCTGCTCTCCGCGCTAAAGTAAATGCGTATATGGCTTATAGTTTTGCATTGAGGATTAAACATCATCATTGCTTGTAGTTCTGCGCTGGAAACCAATGTAAATATAGTTGCTTATAGTTTCGCTGTCAAAACTAAACGTTCCGTTTGCTTTTAGTTTTGCACACGAGACAAAAGTAAGATGCACCAGTAACTTGGGAGTTTTGCTCAAAAAACTAAATTTTGCGCTAGACACCAAAGTAAATGTCATGCCGATTGCTTCTGGTTTTGCGTCGAAGGCAAAAAGAAATGTGCTGAATGCATTTAGTTCACACTCGGTACAAAGGTAAATGTAATTTTGCTCAAAAACTAACTAACACAATTATATCGGCTTGGAAACTAAAACGGTTTGTTAAAATACAAATTGTCTTAATATATCGCTTTAAAACACTGGCTGAAATACCCTTAAATTGCAATCTCAACTTAGGGGCAAACGTACGCCATTTAGATAACGGATGTACATATTGTTGCGGAAAATGTATTAGAGATTAACGGAGTTTATTTATGTATAGAGCCTTTTCTTATTGAATACAGATGAAAAATACAGTCTTTGTATGGTCAATCCTACCTGGGTGAAAATTGGCAATGTTCAGAAATATAATTGAAATGGTTTTCAGCACATTTCATATGTCCGAACCGAATATTAATTTAGCGGTTTAACCGCAATTTGAGAAGATTGCATCCGAGTTTTATCCTTTTTATATCACGATTTATTTGCAAAAAATTGTAATGATGCATTACAATACAATCGCCTCGTATGTAACAAATCAAACACACGTGCAATCTTTTTTTAAGGATTTTCATTGAAATTGAAAAGAAAGGACAAGAAAACTAACACAAGTTTACCCCCTCTGCTCAAACTTTAATCACTTCTTAGTAGGAAACAAATTTGCAAACATGGTATGTACATTTATTATTGAAACTTGAAAATTAAAGTACATATATACAATACTTTACATAGTGTACATATTTCTCATCAAGAGATTGTTACATCGAACAACCAATACCTATGTCATCCGTGACTCGTGAATAAATGCTATTGCGCAGAGAGGAGACAATAAATTTAGCGTTTGAAAATACGCGTTCTACTCTAACTTAGACAACGCAACGGTTGCTAATNGGTATAGCTCAGGTTGTCTGTCCTTAACGTTTTCCAGAAAACTTAAGAACGTTATCGTCTCTCTTAAGGCGGGGAACTGAAAATTCGCGGATTATCTTGTTCATGGGCTTTTGTTTGCGTGCACGTGGTGAAGTTCTTTTCGCAGTGTCCCTTTCGCGCAATCAAACCCTTTTAGTGCCATGAAACTGAGTAATTTTACATTCAAGGAATTCCAGGCCTAAATTGTTAATTTGCAGAGCATCACCAGAAGTTGCATAATTTCATTATTTAAAGATAGAGACCTCATTTTTTTTTTGCTTTGTACAAAATTGTTTGGAGGTTATGAATATGTCTTTGATATGTATATATATGTTGTAAAGAATTCACATAAAAATANATATTAAATGTAATTAAAATAAATATTTTGTTTTTTCAATTTCACTCTACAAAACCTTTCTTGAATGTTATGTCATGTTTTTAAAACTTATAAAAACGAATTCTATGACCTTTTCTGATGAAATTGAGCACATAAACCAATAATTTATCTTGATAATTACTTTAAAATTTATTGAATTTAAATTTGATGTCACACTAAATAGGCCTATATTACATGCATGAATATGTGTTTCAATTGTGTGTAACTTACATATTTCAGCCTCTTGTGACATATGTTTTGCTACACATCAATAACTTCATCAATCACACATTCATCATCATCCACATTTTCATCGTCAGTAGAATCATCTAAATTCAACAACATATATGCTATTAAGTCATCAGGCAGTCCCCTTGATCTTGAAGACGCCATTATAACTTGCAGAACTCGGTCTCCTGCTAGCAAATGATTTTACTTCTACAACCTTAACATAAACAAAAAAAGTCCTATAACTTACTGTATAATGTGTAGAACACTAACACACACTTTCCACTTTTGCAAAATATTCACCTGACTGATTTACCAACAAAAATAGGAATATTTATGCACGTTACCAAATACACAACCTCTTCAGTTCACTAGTAAACAAAGAGTATCGACAGTGCTATATCTGACAATGACTGACAACCAGCAGACAAAGTAACATCGTATATCGATAGTTCGATATCTCAAAGAGCTTATGAAGTGCCGTAGTGAGTTTTTCAAACAAAACACCAAATCTGGCTTGAAATTACCTAGCGTCGCTCTCAGCGACTCTGGCATTTCTAGACACGTAAATCAAGCGTCGCTGAGAGCGATCCTGGCACTAAAAGGGATGCCTTTCGACCGGATCTTCGTCATCCGACATAGCGGTAGTCCTACTCTCGTCTACGTCGGGCTCGGACTCATTGCCACTTGTATCTACATGGTTTACGTCTACCTTTTCAATTTTTTTCCACAATGAAATCAAATGGAACTGTGCCCGAGCATTTTCGTTTTCTCCTAGTAAAACCTTATATCTCGGATCGAGGTATACAGCGGCGAGTATAGCATCGAAGGCGAGAAGCAATTTTTCGTGTTTGTCCATGGCGGTTGCAATATCTTGTGCCAGAGGTGTGTGGGTTTTAACCCTCGTGTCAACCTTGCAACAAAGCTATGTCCCGAGGAAGTCTCCTACTGTCAGTTATTCAGTTTGCAGTACTTTGGTCGCATTGCGGGCTGGGAGCAATGCTGTTAGTATGTTTGTTACGACAGTCCATTCATCGTTAGTGAAATATATATTCTTTTTCGTGAGTTTCATTGCATCGCCACAAATATTTTTGAGGCGCAGAATCCTCTGTAACATGTCCGCTGTAGAGTGCCATCGGGTGTCGTCTAAAACTGGTGTGCTGTGGCCCAACGCCCGACGATACTCGGTTGCAACCGGTGACCTCAAAGATCGACACATCGATCGAACTTTCTTGAGCAAATTCTGCATTTGAAGTGTGCCGAGACCATCGAGGACAGCTAATTGCAGAGTATGCGCAGCGCACCGTATTCCCATAATGCCAGCATTTTGGAGGGCGGGAAGTAATTCACTTAACGGCCCAGGCCATTTAAAATAGGCTTTTTCCGTTGGGATATCCATTTCGGTCGCGTCCCCATGCCCACCACTCGATTTTTCTTTATCATCTTTATTGTCTGTGGCTTCACCTTCGCTCTCACTTTCATCATAAGAAAGATCTTCGTCGTCGCTGGTATCTTGTTCAGTACCTGCGAGCCCAACAGCTACCTCGCCAATGACGGCTACCGACTTCACGACGTTTGCGGCATTATCAGTAGTAATAGCATAAACTTGGTCCAACGATATGCCGTAAGAAAGAAGGACATCCTTTATTTCAGATTTTATATTTTACGCTGTGTGGCGGAAGTGAAGTTGTTTCACAGTGAGGCATCTTAATACGAGTTTTGCCTCTTTGAAAAACTGTATGTGTATTCCCATAATTGAGCGGTCCAACCGTGTGGCCGTATCAAACTTCACGCAAATCAATTTTGCTTTTACTTCGGCGCGTATCGTCTCCCGTACATTACGAGCTTCTATCTGCACTAAATCTCGCACACTCCTTCTATTTACCGCAAAGGATGGTTTAATCAAATTTAAGGACGTAACTATCGGATCTAGAATCATACGCATTCCGGAGCCTTCGGCGTCTCAACCGTCATGTGAATGTTTACTTGTTTCCGTTTGTGATTGGTTGAATTTGAAGTAGCTGATGAAGCAGATGAGAATAATGAGTTTCCATTATCTGTGCCATCTTCGTATGTCGTGTTAGCTGCAAAACAACATTATTAATAATATTAACAATAACAACAGGTACAGGATGATCACGAGTACAAATGGTCACTTGGAATTCCATGCTGCGCTAAGCATCAAATAAGTATTTAAATACTGTGATTTGAAGAATATGATGAAGATTGCGATTACAGCATATTCAAGATAACTTGCTTTGTTCTTTATCTTCTTCACATCTCTACGGACATGTTCTGGCGTGGCTAGGTCCGTTTTCGTCTTGGTTTTCTGAGAAGGCTATACGCCCAGAAGGATGTCAACCAATCGTTTTCTTTTCTAGATTCCTTTTGTTTTTTCTTCGTTCTTTTGATCATTTGTTCCGCCCCCTCCTTGTCCATCTTCACTTTAGCGTTCTCCATTTCTCCATTATTCCACTCCTTCCCTACTTTCATTGTGAAGAAGGACAAGGAGACTATCAACGTAAGATACCAGGAACAAAGAAAGCACAGAACGTACCTAGAAAAGAAACTATTGGTTGCCATGTTTCCGGACATACCTTCATCAGAAGGCCACCACGGAGACGTAAGAGGACGGAGCCAAACCAGGAGCGCCATTCCGTTTATCTGAACGTAGGTATCGTATCATTCCAGCTCTCGCTAAATAACGTTCCCCTCTCCCCTGACCATTCGTTGAGGTATCTTAACGAAATACAATGGCTAACGTAGCTTCGTTATGGAGAAACGGAATAGCGCCCCTGGTCATTTCCGTAGACGTACGAACAAGATAGAAGAAACATAAATATTTTGGATAGAAGAAACCGACATCTTGATTACGCTGCAATCCTCATNTTCGTCTTCAAATCGCAGTAACTTATCTGATAAATAGAGCAGCATGGAAACGTAAGTTATTACTATTAGTTGTTTTTTTTTCTTGATCAGCCTGTCCTCGCCCCGGGAGTTGGCAACCACAATACTTCGATGTAGTGCGGGTTGCAGTGAAGACTGCAAAAGGGGCGTATATATTCCCTTCACAGTTTACAGCTTCACGCTTAAATACTGAATACTGAACGTTCAGCTTGTCTGCTTACGACGAAAACATGGCTCTGCCTCAGACAGCGATCCGCGCCATCTATCGACAAATGTGGTTGGGAAACCACGGCCTCTAACGGGAATCCAGGATAAGGCAGTGATAGTGGGTGGATATACATTGTGGCTGAGAGTGAGCGGTGGCCGAGCGGTTAAATCCGTGGTCTCTCACCTCTGCTAAATCCCAGGCTCGAGTTCAAGTCCCGGTCATGGCAGATTGCATGTGCGCTAGATAGCTGTGCGAATGCTTTTCAACGCATACCGTTTGTGGCTCGGTGGTTAAAGAACCCAATAATACTAACTTTGTGATTGCGTGAACCGTAAAAAGAGTAATTGTTAACGGTTTAGCAGTTCAGCGTCTGCAATTGCGATCCGTCGCCATGCATTTTTATCTCGTTTTAGGCCCCTTTTACAATTTTCAAGACATTTGTTCAAAATATTAGGTTTAAACTTTTCCAGTGGTTTTTGTGCTAGGTCAAAATTTGGTTTAATTCATGTGTATGTTATGCGTTTGCCGGTCTGCCCATTACATCGTACTGATCAATTTAATGAACGCAAACAAAATCTGCTCAAAACTTTGAACGTTTAATTTTGGCTCCGACGTTTTTGCTGAGCAAAAATAGGTCGGTTTTGCATAATGTTTTTGTTCAGTTGCTTTACTTTAGCTTATAACTTTTGCTTTCGCTCCGGAAAATTATTAACTTTGCACCGTATTTTGGTTTTGTGACTTTCGCCTCGTAACTAGTTTAGCTTATATTTTTGTTACGCTCTTCCAAAAGAGGTTTACTTTTGAACAGTGTTTTCACACTGTTTGTTTAGTTTAGCTTCTAACTTGCGCAATCACTCCAAAACAAGATTTTGTTTTGCGCCGTAGTTTAGTTTTGTCACTTTAGCCTCAAACTAGTTTAGCTTTTATCTTGTGTCAGTTACCTTAAACAAAATGTAGTTTTGCTCCGTATTTTTGTTTTTTTTCTTGTTTGACACTTTAATTTAGTTACTGATTTTTGAACTCTGAGCGAAACCTTAATATTTTCACGCACTTTTAGGCAGAGTTTCGTTTAGCTTACCAGCCTTGACAGCAGGCCTAGAGAAAGGGAATTATAAAGGTCCTAATCGAGAAATTTTAGGTGAGCATTTTACGCAAAAATGTTAGTGTTCGCTACAGCTACAGCAAAAATCACGATCCCGGACAACAAATAGCTTTACGTCTGGCGTCTTTTGAACAAATCTGAGAAATTAATAAACGAGAGACATAGAAAAATGCCTTATGTTGATTTTGGTGTAAACTTTGCAAAAAGTAATTACAAACAAATGTGCAAATTGGTGAGTTTGGCTTCTTTTTAGCCAAAATTTGAGAAAACACCAAATTACACATTAGATTTTATTTACTTTATAAAAAAAAANTAACACAAGGCACTGTTCTATGTGTCTCGTTTATTAATTTCCTGGATTCGTTCAACAGAAGTCAGACAAACGTTAAGCTATTTGTGGTCCGGGAGCGTATATTTTTGCCCTGGTTGTAGTGAGCAATCTTTAAGCTACTATTCCTACTTTCCGATTCATGAACCACCTGTTAAAAAATGTCTTAAATCTAACCTGGGCTTGGTGAAAATTTCATTTTAACTAGTCAAGTGCAATAAGAGTGCATTGTCCCGGGTCTTGAAATTCATACGCTGTTGGAAAACTTGGACTAAAACTATTTTTCAGTGTAAGCTTGTGTCTTCAAGCAATCAATCGCTGGTTCTCTGAAGTTATAAGTAATAAAGTAGTTTATTGTATTAATTTGTTAATAGTTAAGTTATTATAGTAAACGTTATGCATGGCGTGGACGTAAATGTTTAATTATATAAAGTTAATCCGCAGATATATTTGCTCTAGGTCGTGAAATATATCCACTTCTCTTTGAATCCGTAAAAAAGAATTGGACATTCTAGCAATTTGATATTTTGAGTGTATCATCCGTTTATGTCCTAGACGCGAATTTTCAGATGTAAATTATACCGAGAGAATAATAAAAAAAGTGTCGCAAATTGCGACACTTAATTATGTTTCCATCGCAGTCGAAGGTTACTTGCATCGCAGTTTGCAATGCAATACCGCTTAAAAAACGCTGAATGCACTCTAATCTTAACTGCAGTTAGTGATCGCTATAGTTCAAGGCACACTCACTGTATGGGACATAGCCATTTTGCACGAATGATCTTCAATTTTAATGCTACTTCAATTAAAGTATTTCATTTGGAAATTAATGCGAAAAGTGTGTGTATAGTACTCACTGTTTGCAGCATCGTGCTTAGTTGAGGTCATTAATTCTTGGTATCTTAATATATTGTTAACTCAAATCGCCTTCAGAATTTTTAACAGAATTTTATTTATTGAAGAGCATTGTGGAATTTCTGAAGAGTGTATACCTTGAGTGCATATGAATTTTGTATTGTGGATTTATTTTACATTTTCATTTAATGTTTCTAACAAATCCGTTGTGTAACACTGTAAGCATTACTCAATGCAATGTGTTGTACGTAAAATACAATATATGGTAACATTCATTTAAAATTCGTAACTTAATCGGTCCTCAATGTAGCAGCGTCCTTAACTTCACTAAAAATTAATATGGAACGAGAGGGTTTGAATGTATTGAAAACAGTATCAATATTTTATATCTTGAAGTCTGTATTGTTAAATAAATCAGGTTTTATCTTTTTAACATAAGACGAGAACTTAATTGTAGATTGTTTAATAATAACAGACTAGTACAAAACATGTTCCACAGTCGAAAAAAAAGGGTTTAAGTAATGGTGTGCGGGTCCTGACATTAATTATGTTGAATATATATAGGGCCCCGCATTGTTCGATAAGGCCACATATTTCTCACTAAACCAGTAGAAAGTTTCGTGGCCTCTAGTGTAGTGATGCAATTACGGAAAACATAGATAACTACTGACTATGATGTAGTAGTTAGTGAACCAAACTTTATATTGTCTTTGCGATCAAAGTCGTACGTTTCACATTCTAATCAAAATTTCGTTTAAAACTCACAAACTCGAAATATAAGAAGCTTCATATTTCGTTAGAATCACTCGAACCGTTCAAAGTTAATGAAATGGAATATTGATTTAAGACATTTTTAGTTGGGCCAGTTTAGATCGGCTGACATTCTGATGAAATTTGTCTTAAGAATAAAACTCTTAAAATTGTATCATTCAGTCAGACTGTTCAGCTGAATTACTGTTGGCCAAATCATGAAACCTGTTTTATGGTTTGGCCAACAGTTTGATGATGACATGGTGTTTAACGTCCCGTCGACACACAATTAAAGGGTCATTAGGGACGACGAAACCATGTTTATTGTGATTAATGAAGGTGATCTTAATTCTATGAACAACACTCAAACATAAGACAGCACAAACATCCATGCCTTATGCGGGATTCGAACCCGCAACCTCTCGTTCCAGGGCGCACTGTGCTAACCACTATCCCAAGTAGATCGGCCCCAACAGTTTGACTTTGGGGATGTTATCATTAGCCTAAATTACCGATACTTAGGCTTAACGGTGATTAGACATAAAGACTAACTCTTAAAAGTTTTCGTAGGTCGAAGCATATTACGAAGTAGCCGTTTCTAGTCTTCGATTTAATACATCAAAATTGTATAAAACCAGCTAGGCTAACTTAAGCATTGCATCACTCGAAATGGAATTTCACAAAAATGAGCATTTTAACGGTGTATAGAAAGTCTACATCAGTGTGTGAGGTTAAAGAGCTACGAAACAAAATTTTAAAAATTTGCGATGTTAACACTCGTCTCCCAATGCCTAAGTATGTTCTAGTTGTTTAAATTTCATAAATATGAACATTTTTGCAAATCCACTTGAAGTTAACAGTAATTATGGTAATTTTTCTGAGCTAAGCGTTTTCATATAAATGTGAACAACAGTTGCGTTTCTATAGCTCAGATTTTGTAATCCTGATTCTAGATCTTTTTTTTAACTTGGTAGCTTTGCGTTTCAGCTGTCCCCTTCTGTGAACCAAATCCGTTTGTGTGTATGTAATTTCAAACCACTGTTACCAAACTCAAAAACCTCGAGAGCACATCGCGCTCTGGTCCGAGAAGTTGTGGGTTCGAATCCCGCGTAAGGCATGGATGTTTGTGATGTCCGTGCATCTTCATTAATCACAATAAACATTGTTCATCGTCCTTAAATGACCCATCAGGTGTCGATAGGACGTTAAACACTTCATATCATCATCGAGAGCACAAACTGGTCACACTGACCGTGACTTATGTCTCTTTAGTTTAGCAAATACTCAAACTTCAGAGAACAAAACTACATTTTTCTAGTTCACACTTGAACATTTGGTAATATTGTTTCATGATTAATTAGCTAGAGTACTTTAATTTTTACACTTTTGAAAAATTGGCAACACTGTCTGGAAAAGTAGTTTTCGTTTCTTGTTGAGGGGACCAGAATAGACTACTAATTGTAGTACTCTTTCTGAGCTTATGGTCCTAAGTCCCTGAGTATCGAATTTATTCCTGAAAGTTGATAAAATTCAAAATGGAGCAACACTGCAGCTGGTTTAAAGTTCCAAAATATACGAAACAGAGTATTTCTGTCATTAACGGTCCTTTAAACCTCTTAAGTAATTTTTTTATTCACAGATAAATTTGAAAATGTGGCAGCACTATTTTAAGTTGAAGAAGCAATGGTAACTTAATTTTTATAGTTTGAGGTTCAATGCCCCTCAGTACCAAATTTAATTTATTTAGTTCAAATTTAATCCGCTTGAAAATACTTCAACAGTTTTAGTTTTAATTAACAATATTTTCCTTAGTTGTCGAAAATCCCTGAGTACCGTAGTAATTATCGTGGCTGTGGCGCTTATACACTATAGTTAAAATAATTTCCTGTATACTGACTTGTTGATCATGCGGGAGGAATGTTCCCACATTCTTGAACTGAAATATGATTGGTAGTCATATCTCGTTCATAAATTACTCGAGGACTCATTTCTCAATATTTTTTTAAGTAGAAATCCGTCAAGCCATACGTGATTTGGAACCTGCGATAGCCGGATAGTAATGGCAACCCCTAATGCGTTCACTTCTTTCTACTTCATTCCCAGAACGCATAATAATGTACACACATACGGCAATTCGTAATTTAGTCATTAGTATATGTGAACTACTACTTACGCATTTCGATCCAGATGCCGGTTCCGGTAGCCTAGTGGTTAGCCACTTGGCCTTGCA
>KZ868963.1:35108-54037 GCA_003456935.1 Machilis hrabei | reverse complement strand
GACCATTTGGTACGTTACTGGAACTGACTACACATTTGACTACCCCTTTAACTGAGACGGTTGTCTCAACCAGCTACTGGGTAAAACCAAAATCAACCCTGCAGGCTGGTTGGTGCAACTAGCTATTTTTTCCGTGTAGTAGCTGCTGTATTTGACGATCCTTTTAAACTGATGTGAAGCTAAAACGTTAGAAATTGCGAAGACTTTATCATTCAGTAGCCTACGTTCAAGGTGGAATTAGGCAAACGCCACTTCGTCTTACAGCTTAGTTTGTAAGAGATACGCGAAAGTGAACTGATTTGTATTGGTATTTTCATGAAACTTGGTGTAAGGAATATACCGTTATGTTCCATATCTTTGTGAAGTAACTTTATTGTTCGTTTATTTTTCAGGAATAGCTGAATTTAAATGTGAATGTAAGATAAAGTATTTTTACTCCTATGTGGGTGCATTGTTGAGAAACGTTGTGAGCTACAAATCAGAAACTGTTATGTTATTCTTAATTTTAAAAAAATATATATATTTTCTATTACGCTATCAAAGCGTTTTTAATAGCATCTATATGTGTGTAGCGTAAACATTGCTTTTATCGATAACAAGGCTAGATTGTGGTAAAACAAACTGATATTTTCTAGGTTATTTGCCTTGTAATTTGACCAATCAAAGATGGTTCGATGTAGAAGAACCCACCACCGGCTGGGTCGAGGAACGACAAAACTATCATCCTGGATGCGGATGGGGGTCTCAATTAGGACGTGTGACCGTAATCTTAAATAATAATTTAATTGCTTGTGGAGCTTACAAAACAATTTCGTTGCACACATTGTTTAACAAAAACCATTTGCATGTTTGTGAAAGGATCGAAGGGGGATACTTTTGGACTAATTCCTTTTGTGATTTATTTGCAAATTTTGTTAACTTTATTTTATCAGACCTACTCGGCCGAATTTTCAACGTTCTTGTAGTACCAGGAGAGCTCTCAAGCTGGTGAATGGGATGAATGCGAATTAGATGAATTTTATGAATGGTATAGTTGTACAGAAAATAGATGAGCCCTTATTTACCTAAATATATAGTACTTTTTACCTTAAGTCTAAATTTATGAAAAAAAAAACATAGACCCGTGAAAATCCGAATTTAGCCATAGGACATTAAATAATATTTGCCCGCATAAAACATAAACGCAGATGAAATTTCTTTGTAATAAGCCAGAGGTAAGTTTAAGTCTTTAGAAACGCCTAAAAACGTTAGTAGTGTGTTATGATTATTTTATACATGCGACACATTTGTCTAATAAAGGAACATAAACATTAAATTCGAAGAAATTTGATCCACCAGAGGCGTAGATATTTAATGTTTACAGACTGACGAAGTTTTTGCATTCTGACCCAAGTTTAAATTTGCTAACACGAGTAAGGAATTGTGCATAAATCTTGGAACTCTAGTCCTAGTTCTTTGTTAATGATTTATAATACGACTGAAATAGTTTGCTATTAAAAATGCATTTATGAAGAAATGTGCCACTTTTTTTTAAACCCGCAAAACGGTAAATATTTTATAGTTTCATGAAATGTAAAAAAAAGTCTTAAGGAAATTTGTTTCGACAATGTCACCAATTTAGCTAGGCTTACCTAAAAAGCTAATGTTGTAGTGATCATAGATCAGGACATGGGGTAAAATTCGTAACCTTTTGTTTGTAGACTTGCTTATTTACTTAAAAAGCTTATATGTAACGAAGATATACTTTTATAGGAATTTATGTACGTATAATGCATTTTTTTAAACTTAAATGACATTTTTGCATTCAGAAAATTTGTATCTATTACTTTTACGAAGTCTGAAGAGCCTCTATAACGTTTGTAAATCCTTTTGCTGGTGTTGATTTTCATTGATTATTCAATTGAGGCATAAATAAGTACGTCGTATAACCAGCAAAGTCAGTAGTAGCAGTATTGAAACTTGTTAGTGTGTGACTGACTGTGTGTCTGTCTATCTATTTATCTGTTACTAAATTATAGAAGCAGTCCACAGTGTGGAAATTCATAACTTGAGGCAAATTTAACGTAAATAGAAGGGCGTTAAGAAGACGGAAAAGTAAAAAAAAACACGCAGGCTTACACATTTCCTTAAAATACCATCCTGAGTACTGAAGGTAGCTACTTTGAAATGGATTGTTATTAACTTCATTGACGTTGTATGTTAATTTAACTTATATAGGCTTATTTTTATTTAAGTTAAACAGAATTGAGATTAATGTGTGATATATCTGCNTTGGGTCATGTTTACAACAGCTCTGATAGCGTTTAAAATAGGGTTGGCAACATAAAATTGGAAACATTTGCGTCACAAGAACGTAATATTATGTTATGTTGCTGCTTACCCAATGTAACTAATTTCTACCTATACGTGAAAAAAGCTTACCGCTGTCACTCAAAGCTTACGTGATGGTAGTTTCTTCAGAATGCAGCAATACAGTTTTATTGTTGTCAGATAGTCGTGATTTTGACATTTTTTTTTTACTCTGTATTTAATAAACTTGTAAAGTCGAGATATTGACCAGGCATTAAAATGTACCTAATAAACATATNATGCTACTTTAATTTAAGAATGTTAACTACAACAAAAAATGTTGATGTGTGGATTAGTGCCCTCCTTGTTCACGTTATTCATAGTCGACCCTACAATGTTTAGAGGAAACTAGCCATTACGATTTGGAGGCCATAGTTTACCTTCAAAACAATGGCTAAAATTGTATCGTTAGTATGGAAGCGATTTCGGGTAACACAAGTGGCACGTGCTACGAGCAGATGGGCGTGTCACGTAACGGTATCCTTTCCAGTAGCAATGCAACGGGATCTTCTTCAGTAAACGCAAGACATGCCACAAAATGAAATAGTGGCCTACTTAAGTGCAGTACTGAAAATGGCACTGCTAAAATCGAAATAGCGTATCGGTTTGCAAGAAGTTGCATGTCGCCGTATAAAACTAGCAATTAAACATGAACATTCGTAACTCTTGTCAGAATACTTTAACGTATTCAAAATATGTAAACGGTACAGCGATGTGCTCCAGTTAGGAATGAAGTCAACTCAAATCGACCAATACTTCGAAATTTAAATTACTTTCGTACGAAGAACTCTTGTTAGATACATACTACACCGAAATCTAAAATACCGAACAGGTTCAGTAAAATGAGGGACTGAAGATTTTTATGGCCATTACTAATTATAATTACTACACTCTTAAAATGTAACCATAATTATATTTAAGTTCTTTGGTGTTCGGTACATTTAACAAAGAGGTTTATTAAAATTTAATAATGAATTTATAATTGACGTTAATGTATTGTCTATTCTGTACATATACAGACAGTGTGTAGTGTGAAAGTGTTTCAGCGAATAGGTTCTTCAATGTGTAATAATATCTTTCCGCAAGCACACGCATACTATCAGTTGAAATGGTCTTTGATTTTCTTGCTAGAGTTGAAAAGTCTTTGAATTGTAATTTTTATACGTCCTAAAAGGCAAACGCGGGAGAAGTAAGGGTTTATATACCAGCCAGAATAAACACAAGTTTCCATTGATACACCTTTCAAGGGCAAAGATGTATTCTTTGCTGTACCACTGGCTACTCGTATGTGTAATGACTCGAGACACAATTGCATGATATCTATAGAGAAAATCCATACTCGCAAGAAAGTGCAAACGTTTAAAACCGCTAGTTTTGCTATAATTGCAACATCCTTAGATTTGAGGTTCAAAAGAATAGAATGAGTATATGGTACTAGACTCTGTCCGCGATAATTTTAACATTAGTGTTGTTGTAAGTGTCAGCAGACTTGCGTCACATTTGTCATTGGTGAAAGACGAAAGTACTCTAGCTGATTTTCTTGGTAAAACATTTTGCGTTTATAGTAGTTGTTTTGGATTTGTGGAGGTGGAATTCTGATCTTGGTGTTGAACGGTGCAAATAATTCCTACATTGATATTGCCATTTAAGTGCTGAATTATTTAATTCAAGCCGAATGTTTACTGAGGGGCATTGTTGTCTGTTTGATTGCTTTGTTTGTACAACTGGTTAAGTTTGTTTTGTTGTAGTCGCCAAGAGTAGTAGGCGTATATCAGAAGTCGCGATAGTTTACGAAAGCTACAGTAATTATGTGTTTTACTGCTGCCCGCTAGTTATACGTGGGAATGATCTCCATGAATTTCATATAAAGGCAGCCATGATCCCTAAGTTATATTGACCACTGCGTGTGTCTTTGGTATGTAGCTGTACATCCAACACAGCATGAGGATTAAAGATGCGTCGATACTTCGCAAGTCTCATTGTGCTTATACGTTAATACTACACATAATTTAACACCCAACGTGTGTGTGTCTTATAGAGGAGTACAGCAGTTGTGATACACGAAAACTTAATAAATCTATTACCTTTTAAAATTTGTTCATGTACAGAAAACAGACGTTAGTATTTGTCCGTCTTGAAAACAAACTGATCCGTTCCTGTACAGACGTTAACCACAAAATATTGCATATCAAAGTAACTGTTCTTTTGCAAACCAGTTATCCCTTTTAGATTACACATACATTTTGGACCTACTCTAGTAAGCCTCACAACTGGCCAGTTCTCGTACCCACAAAAGTTCGGCTGTAAGAGGAATTGATGCGATTACGAAAGTGATCTGCGTTAAGATTCCATACCGTACGTGTGGTATAAGTGCTTCATAAAAATAAAATAAATGTGAAAACTTGGATTTGCGTCACTTATGGCCAGTTGCACCAAACTCTTTCAAATCTCAAACTAAGTAATCTGAGGTTACTGATCTCAAATTGACTTGTCTCCAGTTAACAAAAATACGTAGCACCAAACTCGTTCAGTCTATTTCTGACCAAAGATTAGCTAATCTGAGATTACCAAAGAACTATTTGTAACAGCAAATTATATTGGCTGTAAGGAATGTAGCGCGCAACCAAAGAGCTTCCATATACATAGAAGCCCTTTGGGAAAGTCAAAATAGTTCGTCATCTGTGTAAAATGTATAAAATAAACGACGAACTGTTATCAAACACTAAAATCAGTGGAAAATAAATTTGTTAATGGCACTTACAAACACGAATTAAAGCAATACTCACTGGTCTGCTCAGCATTAGCCAAACCTTCCTATTAAATTAGTTACAAAAGTCCAGTATATTATTACAGATACGGTACCGCAAAATTATCATCAGTATTTGAGGTAACATAACTGCACCGAAGGTTGTGTATTTATTTGAGACTGACACGTTTGAAAGTAGTTACTCTCAGATTATTTAACTTATCTGACCAACTGTGGAAGATTAAAGTTAATCACAGATTAACGCCTCCTAATCTGAGATTAGTTGCTAGTTACAGTTGCCACAACATAATTATCTAGTTGACTATGCTTGATGCAATTGGCCATTAGACAGTATTGGCAAAAAAGGAAGATTGACACACGCTGAAACAGTATATTGTGGGTGACTATCACCTTTAAATGCGTAGAAGGCTATTCAGTACTTTGGGAGCATGTGGTTGCATACATGTTTTCATTGCAGGTCTTTACAAATAGATGATTAACGTTATTCCCACGCTGTGTGGTGATGATAAAATTACTAAATTTCTGTTCCATTTTAAGTTTGCTTAGGAACTGTTATAGCGGCGAAAACTATTTTTTTTCAAATATTATTAATTTCGAAGCAAAAAAGTCTTTCTTTATCTAAAGGATACTGGTTTTGAAAAATCGTTCACAGTGTGGCCCAGTTAATTTGCAAATGTGTATTTGTATTTCTCACGACTCTTGTTTGTTCGGTTCAATATCTTTCGACTCTTAAAGGGGAGTGTTTTTTGTGTTTGTATTCACACTCCCCATAATGAAAAATGATTACTAGGACATTAATTTGTCAAATTAGTAAGGCGCGCTTTTTGGTCAGTTTCGAGAAAATCAGCTTTGAAATTTTCAAGCGTGGCATATGGACTCTTTAATAAAATAGTTATTTTACCGAGCCGCGTAGACCACCCAGTAACGCTCTTGTCTCATAGTCGGAAGGCTGCGGGTATAAGTTTCGCTGCCAGGACTATTTTTTTCAATGTTTTTTTTATATTGTCTATTTACATGCCGACATTATTCCCGTGTATATTTTTTTAAAATTAAACAAAGTAATAAATATTAAGAATTTATGTAAATTACAAACTACCTTTTCCTTGTCGGAATGTAATTAAACAATAATCAATGTTAAAAATGTTGAAAAAAATGGTGCCGACAGCGAGACTTGAGCCCGCAGTTTTCCGACTATGAGAAAAAGCGCTACTGGGTGAGCTACGCTGCTCGGTGAAATAGGTAATTGCAGACCATATGCCATGCTCAAAAAATTTCAAAGCCGATTTTCTCGAAACTGGCAAAAAGTGCGTCTTGCTAAATAGTCAAATCAATGTCCAAGTAATAATCTTTCGTTAAGGGGAGTATGAATAATAATAAAAAAAAGTCTAGCAATTTCTTTTTAAGTTAGTCATTAAAAATGATAATGGGTTTTGTTAGTTTACAATGTATTACTGTTTGATTAAGTGACCTTAAACACCTGTATTTAACTGTGTGCCTTTTTCTTTCAGGTAATCGACTTTGGCTCTAGCTGTTACGAACACCAGCGGATATACACCTATATCCAGTCGCGCTTCTACAGAGCTCCGGAAGTTATCTTAGCAGCTCGCTACGGAATGCCCATCGACATGTGGAGTTTAGGATGTATCCTAGCTGAATTATACACAGGGTTTCCACTTCTACCAGGAGAGGATGAAGCAGATCAGTTGGCGTGTATCATAGAGCTTCTAGGTATGCCTCCGCAAAAGCTACTAGAACAGTCAAAACGCTCAAAAAACTTTATCAGCTCGAAAGGCTATCCACGTTATTGTACAGCCACTACGTTACCTGATGGAACCACAGTGCTGAGTGGGGGGCGATCTCGTCGTGGCAAACCTCGTGGTCCTCCGGGTTCGCGAGATCTACAGCGGGCACTGAAGGGATCTGACGATCCTCTCTTTGTAGACTTTATTAGGTGCTGTTTGGAATGGGATCCTGACGTACGTATAACCCCTTCAGCCGCACTGCGCCATCCGTGGTTGAGAAGACGGCTTCCTCGTCCGCCGGCCGAAAAGAGTGACAGTTCGTCGGCCGTGCGTTCTTCTTCCACGTCGTCTCGGAACTCTAGTGGCAGTAAGACCAACACTCTCGGTAGTGCGACGTCGAGCGGTAAACTGAGAGTTCAGGTGACGGATGACGGTGCAAGCACTCTTCAGTCTCGTCACGTGCACCACTCGACGAAACTTCCTCAGATTCCGAGCACTCTCTCCTAATGACAGGTGTTTGTTTGGTTTTTGTTGTCTCTGAGCAAGAGTGCTTCCTGTCAGTAACAGATTAACAGTCAAGTGAACTGTTAGAGTATAGTGACCACAGGATCTCATTAAGTTATGACATTAGAGCCGTCCGCTGTGATGTATTCTTTGCCTCTCCAACCTACTCTCCGTACTTTTGTAGCTGCGTCTCCCAGTTTTCGCTAATGTTGTACATACCAAAGTCCTTCTGTGTCAAGGAGAGAGGGATTCACTCGATACTCAAGAGCACGTCATCAGTCCTATTCATTCCTGCTTGGTGCACTGCCAGTCTAAGCACATGCATTCTTTTTCCATTTGCGGAAGTCAAGAAAACCAAAGCCTTTTTTTGTGACGTCTTTACTTAATTAAGTAATGTGTAAGTTTTATTACACAGCTACGTGCTTGGTGGCGCTAGTAGTGAGTGAAGTTCGTTGTTTACACAGGACCGGAGAAGGCGTTTTCGTCAGTCTTAATACTGTTTTTTTAAAGCTGTGAGTAGCTACAGCCGCATTTTGGCGTACTTATTTTTAAAGTTAAGTAAAGCATTTGCCATCTTTAGTTATCAGAAAGATGCCCAAATATAAACTAAAAATCATTTGTAAAGTGCAGCAAGCTTTTGTATCACACAAGTTAATATGAGTTACCAGAGTAATTGAAGCAATCTCATTGCCCAGCTATTTGGCTTTTACACAAAAGCATTATTAACTTATTTATTACTTTACTTCATCAGAAATCAATGATAGCCATGTGGCAACTTACTTCGACTTTTTTTTAAAATATATTAATGAGTGATTTTACACAACGTAAATTTTTAATAATCAGCAGATTGGATCTTAAATTAAATTTTATTGTTCATGCAATCGAATTTTTGTTATTTTTATATCTTAATGTAGTCTGTTGCTTTTTAAGACGATGGTAATCGTTGTAGCTCTTTAGAGTGGCTATGCATTTTAGCAGCTGTGTGGTTTAGCCCAAAACTGTAAGTCGGAAGTGTTTGGTTTCCCATTATATTAACTTCTCGAGTTGACAAAATCACATATATATGTATAAATATATTTTCTGACTTGCTAAGCAAAATGAAATCATGTTGTTAAAAATGAAGTATCGCTTATGTTTGGCCCTGGTGTAGCTTTGATCACCCGTTGTAACCGACGAATCACAAGCGTTTCGTAAGTGTTTCTGCTTAAGTGATGAGAGCTCTATTATTCTCTCTTTATGTAAGTCGTTAAATTCTGACTTGTATACAACCGTCATTTTGATTTGGTTGTAACCTCTACATAGTGAGTCTTTTTAGTGAAACATTAGGTATGCTGTTTTATTTCGTAGCTGCATTTGTGATGTTAGCCAGTTTGGGAGAACACTGTGAAGGAGTCTGTCTGCTCGATGGTTCCCGGATGACTTCGACACGCCATTTGCAGTAATACTGCAGAGTACGTGTTGACTCTAGAATCTAGATGCCTGTTGTTGATTCTGGGTATGAACAGTGCCCAGAACAGGAGCAGTATCTGTTTTTTTATTAAATGTCTCAGGCATTTTGTGTGATGTCTTTTTGTATTTGTGATATTTTCTGTTTTTATTATCATTATAAGTCAATGGGCCAACGTTCTGTGCACTTGTCATGTGACTGCAAATTGGTCAGTTGTGATACTGTTAAGTCATGAAATCATGACAGAACTTACAAATTAAAAGTGCAGTCGCACACAAATTAAAAGAAATGTGGTATTTTTTCCCTCTTAATTCAAATACTTCTGGGGGAGATTATAGTAAGAACTTGGGCCGATTTCAATTATATACAGTACTATATTTAAGTCCTAATTACATACAGTTGACCTCGTATAGTCTATAGGTTAAAGTTCAAATTCATATTAGTAACTTAATAATCCAACATTTCAGTGAATATTAGAATATCATACGCAAAGTTCTTGACAATTTTTTTTTAAGTTTTAAACAACAGTAAGTAACAAGAGTGTCGAGTTTTTTTTTTTTGTACTTTAACCCCATGAAAATTCAACCAGTGTGATTTTAATTTCTCTTACGATGGGTAAATGTGTTAATTGCGTGGATATAGAGACGAGGGTTATATCAGATAACGCCGTTGCTATGTTATAGTCAACATTTGTTTACAAAATCGTTTGCCTTACTATAGCAACTTGGAAAATGAGACGATCTCGGTGTTCCTCCTAGTGCTGGGGGTGACGACAGACAGGGTCCTCCAAAGGAGTGTGCCTCAGCAGTGCCTTGCAACTAAAAAGGTGGGATTCGGAATGGAAGAGACAACCTAGATGGCGAAAGTTTTTGCAGGTCAGAGTATACTTCATTGCCTGACAGGGCATCTTTTGCTTCTGGCCACATCCATACCGAATCCTCGAGCAAGCATTCTGGACCTGGAGTTATTTTTTTCAAAGCCTTGGCCCTTGAGTGGACTTCACTGCACATGTCAAAGATCAGATAAATCGTACTCCTAAAGTTGATGGAAAATTTAATACGTTGAGCCGATTCAGTCTCGGTTTAGATTGTGCGTACTGTAACGTAAAAAAAAAAAAAATGTTAGGGCAAGTGCATACGACAAAGAACATGAATTGCAAAGATATCGCGAATATTATTTTCTTTCTATTCCGTACTTTTGTGTTACAGAATTAAATAGTCTAGATCACGTCCGGTCATCCCTACATTGTTTCATATTTTCATGTAAAGATCCTTGAACATATCAGCTGTAGACGTACACTTAGTTATATGCCTTAAAGAGCACATTTTTGTTTATGAATTTTGACGATTTGCTCTTGCAACACAATAAGACTAGCTAAAACAAATGTTCACGGTAACTTTCTGAAGAGTGCTGGCGCCTTTAGAATTTCTGAAGTGGATTTCTCGTTCTGTTTCGCTATTTTTACAACACTGGTAATTAACAATATGGAAAGTCTTACCTCCTAAGTCTTGTGTTGTCATAATTTTTATTACATTTTAATCACAACTCTCTCGGCAAAGTGCTGTTTTGCAAGCAAGTCTTCACTTTATACTGAAAAGTGAAATCTTCCAGTGTTTGCGTGCTTTGAGATGCATTCCTTCCATGTATTGTGGACTTCAGCGAGCTAGTTCACGAGAGCGGAGACAGAAATGGGGACGCGAACAGAGAAGTTGTCGGAGTTGAACTGTTTTGGTAGTTAGGTAAGTGTCACACTGCGCGAAGACATTCATTCGGTCAGCGTACACGGTGCATGCCCTTCAAATCAGTCATTGTTTTTCTATGAGAAATACTCGTGAGTATCCTTTTTCTGTTGCATATCCGACCAAACGTTTAAGCTGCCTCCCAAAATTAGAAAAATATAAAGTGCATTGTGTTCTCGCATAACAATTGTTAATTTATTCAGAGGGAAATACAAACGTGTGTTAATAATCTGCCTTAAAATTGTGAAAATTAATGTAGAAATAAAAGTAAGATACTTGGGCTATCTGTGGATTATTTTTATCACTGTTACTTTCAAAATTCTGAAACTTTCACGTTAATTGCAAATTACGACAAGGGAAGGTCATGGTGACTTCATCGGGGATTTGGCTAATTTTTGTAGGTACTCTCTGATGAAAATAAAATGACACGTGTGCGAGCGTTACATTGAATGGGCCTTACTTACCCCAAAATTAATTATCGAAAATTGTGCCCGAATGGCTCCGACGCTACAGACGACATATCAACGGTACGCTTACAACGAAGGAATGTAAGAAGTGGTGGCCCATTGGTAAGGCGGCCGATTCTTACGCTGACGACCGCGGTTTAATACACTTATGTTTTTCACCGAAGTAATAAATAATTTACAAATAGTTATAAGTAACAAGGAAGTAAGTAGCTTTAATATAGTGTAATGAATAAAGTTTTTTTTTTTAATTTGCAAACTGTTTTCGTTTCCAAACCCTTTAAACCTTTAAAAAAATATATAAATAAAATGAAAGTAATTATAACACATGTTTTTAAACTGTACAAAGACAGAAAAAAAACTAAATTAACGTGTAAATAATATTCTCAAGGTAAACAAAATAATCAGATTAGTTATTTATTACTTCGGTGAAAGAACAATAAACAAAAGTGCATTGAACCCCGAATCAGCCGCCTTACCAATGGACCACCACTTCTCATATTCGTAGGTTCTAAACGTACGGTTGATATGCCGTCTTGCGCGCCGTGGAGCGTAGGAACCATTCGGACGCAATCTTTGATAATTAATTTTGGGATAACCAATGTAATGCTCGAACACGTCTTTTTATTTTCATCAGACTCACTAAACAAATTAGCCAAATCCCGGATGACGTCACCGTGACTTTACCCTTGTAAGATTGTTTTCAGTCGTCGTAATCCGAAGGCTAATACACAATGTATACTTAATAAACATGCAGTCATTTACTCTTATTCCGTTACTTTTAAGGTCGCCGTACTTCTGAACTTAATTCTTAATTCACCTGGTGTGACGTATATTCCTACTAGTTCATAAGATGGTATAATGGCCCAACTTCGATCAAAGGCCTTTTTTAGAGTCTGTAATTAATGAAGTTATTTTGGGGGGTATGTCTTAGTTTGCTAAGTGTGAAGTGATGTAATCAGTTCTATTGAAATAAGACCAGAACGTAGCTGATCCACATTAGTTATAATGAAATTATTGAAGTAAGTTTTGTTTTATGATAGACAATATTCTGAATGGCCTTTTTTAACGCCGACAGCCTTCAGTATAACTGGTTAAACCACAAAACGTTCAGCAAACTCGAAGACCGTTACGGGGCACAGTAAGGCCGCTTACCCACTAGTCGAAACCATTTGTTTGGAACAAATTTTTTCAGACAGCCGCCTCGAACAAGTGTTAAGTGGTGTGGGATATCATCATCAGACAAAACAATAAATCCATGAAACAAAATTTCCTCCAGGAGCCAACATGGCAACACGTAAATGTAGAGGGTGAGGGTAAATCACGCATGGGCGGATTGATTTGTTCGTCAAACGTCTTCATCGAACATTTTACAGTAGGACTTCGTCAGATAATTGTTCGATTTTAATAATCAACGTTCTCGCCACGCAACATCCCTTTTATATTTCAGTGTATGCAGATTCACGTATTTTTTTATATCTGAGAAACTATGCATGAATTATTACGCTACAGTCTATAAGAAATTAAAAAAAAAGATCCAAACGGGAGGGAGGGAGCTGCCACTCTCAGTAGTTGTGAACTGACACGTTTCCTGGCTCGGGAGAATAGAAAATTATGAATTCCAACATGTAATAACACTAATGAGTGCTTGTATCCTATTGTCACATTAATTGCTTTTTGGTTTGAGAAAAAGAGAAAGCAAAACGCTAAACAAGCTAATGCTAAAGTCCGAGGAAATGAACAGAACATTGTAGTACAATTAATTTGATGTAGCCTACTACATAGTTTGAGATTTTGGAACACTGACTTTTAGTTTAGAGAGTCTTATCAACAATAGCTCACTGAAGATAGTCTTATGATCCCGGGTAGGTTCGAATTTTGAAAGCTACAGCATGTCTTGACCCGATTCCACGGTCACAGCTTCTACTCAGCTTTGCACCTAAATAAAGCCTCGTACAACATTTTAATTTTTTTAGGTCATTTTCGATTTATTTTTGGTCGATGAATTCATCACATTAGAATGGAAAAACTTGATAATCACCCTGTAGAGATCTATTAACTGTAAAAAATGATATTGGTACATTGCAAAGAATCTAAGGAAATAAGACAGCGGTAGGAAGGTAGCCTATATTTTGTCGCGTTTTGGGGAGTCTGTTGAAGTGTGAATTTCTGTAACATCGACGCTGTTACCAGTTTCCACAAAAGCTTAGATGTATCCTATTTTTGTCCATAAAAATTAAATATAATTTTCAATAAAAACTAACTTCGTACATATTTCCATAACTGCCGTTAATATATTATAGTAACAATGAAGTTTGTTATATTTTTTTAAGATGTCTGGTTTCAAAGACAAAGGTCCAGTTTAATCTGCTTATTACTGTAGTTTAGAAAAAAAAATTGTTCTGAATGGTGACAAATCTTTCCTTTACATAATGTAGTAGGTATTTCAGTAACATTTGTTGTATTTGCGGTATAAATGTCGAAATAAAACAAGATGTAAATAATGAAGTGTCGGACGGGAAGGAAATAAAAGTAAAAATTTCGTATAGTGCTCCGCTCTTTAGTATTTCACTAAGAAGAATTTCGTGATCATGAAAATTTGAGAACCACTGGGTTAATAGCTGATTTTTTACATTTTGTTTTTCTGTATGTGTGCGTATAACTATACACACTCATACGTGATCACACCTGAAAGTTCTGTGGTTATATGTGATAATCGGTGTTCCGATATAAATCAACAAAAGATCATACGGGAATGGCAAACCTTTTACCCGTTTCTTTTCAAGTGCATCAATCAAATTTTAGAAGGGGAGTTACAATTCATGGAGCTACTTGGTAGTAAAAGGTAAGATGCCTTATCTCAATTTATAATAATTGAATGTACCTTAATGTATTATGTGTACTGTGAAGTTAATTTTCATCATAGCCGTGCAGTTTTTTTACAGACAGTTGAAGGTATGCTCTATATGTAGTAAATAATTTCCAACCTCGAAATCAATCGACAATGAGCTAAATAAACTGTATAATGCACAGAATGTTTTTGCTTACGTTACTCTAACTCTCTCTTGTAATTGCACAAACAGAAGCTTTAAACTATGTTGCGTATTATCTTTCCTTGAAGAGCATTTGAATTCATCAAGGAAACGTGTTACAATTTTGATCTTTTTGCGTATTTACCCCTAAAGTTATGCATTTAGTGTAAAACGTTTAAAATTGATATGAACGTCTGCCCTACATTTATAAATATGAAGGCTGAAACTTTTATGTTTTTTTAATTAAATCCTACCTCCTCTTAGTAAAAATACGTAGTCTTAATCTTGTGTAACAAGGAAAATAATGTTCGTTTAACGGTGCAGACGCAAACGTGTCGCTTTAGCAAAGAAACGAGTAATACTGTTGCCATTTGGATATGTAAGTAAAGTTAAATCGCATATATACTTCTCGTTTGTGTCGCATTAAATGGCGCATGTTGTCTTCTATTTTGTCTTTTTCCCCTTTGAAGTAAAACCACGAGACGTGGATGGTCTCCGTTGAAAGTAATACGAGCTGGACGTTTTCTAATCCATCTCTAGTTTCACGTTGTTCGTTGAGGTGTATAATGTCATGTGAAGGTCCGTGAAAACTCGTCGACAGTCCAGTTCTACAAAGTCAAACGTTGAGGTAGCTGTTGGTCTATCACAGGAACACACTGACAAAGTTTGAAATGTCGACTTTTCTACTGTTACAACGCTTCTTATATAGACGCCTGTGTCCCACAGCTACTAGACAGACCGAACGACCTTTTCACAGGCTTGAGAACTCGGACAAGAACAGTAACCAGTACTAAAGCTGAGCAAAGAAAATAGGCTGTCATTAGACTCACGGCAAAAACAGGTGTTTGCTGTCTTTATTTCGTTTTAAACCAGTATTGAAGTGTTGGGCTTTTAGTTTCATATTTTCAATCTCTACGTCTCTAAGCCCGTATTCATTAGGAAAATATATTAAGACATGTAACGTCTTTTATACTATACTCTTAGTTGTTTATTTTAAAAATGTTGTTAATCGTCTTCTGACATGGTTGTGTTTTTTAATAGGTATTTTAAAACTGTTACTCGAGAAAGTAGCAAACTTCTAACAAGGCTCCGACCTGTCTGGTCTAGTTGTTAGCTTACCGAATTCTAGATCGGCATTGTGAGTTCAAATCCCGCGTAAGACATGGCTACTTGTGATCTCCATACATCTTTGTTGATCAAAATCAGCATTGTTCATTGTCCTGAAATAAACTATCTAGTGTTAGTAGGACGATAAACACCACATGTCGGTATAATCGTCTAACAAGGCCATTTTATAGTCTCGATGTTCATTAAGGAAAGCGACACCTGTAAATTTTCTTTTGGATTTTCATCAAACTTGGTGTAGACAAATATGCCATTCTGTTTATGCAAATTTTTAAAGGATTTTTTATTGCTCCGTTATTTCTGGAGTTATGAACTATGAACGTTTGACACAAATAAATAAATTACTGTAGGGAAAACTAGATAAAAGTAGCTGTACCGCAAAATAGATGCATTATGTGGCAATCCACGAGCTAGAATTTGAAACAATTGTCATTTTTACTTTGAAAAAATGAGGGTTCCCAATTCCTTGCCAATCAATTTTCGACAATAATTGAGGCGGGTTCCGGAAGAAGGGAACGTAGATCAAAACGTTGTTTAGAGAAAATGGCATTTGAAACTGTTATTGTATTGGCAATTATAATTTTACGTTTTTAGTTTATTATTTTTCAGGTCACTTATTATTTTTGAAGTAGGAAATACAAATACCATATTACTTTCTCTTTATATTTTGCTGACAAGTTCACTTTTTTGTATATGCTGTGCCCTTTATTTAAAAATAGTTATTACACTACATGAATGATTTTTTAAATTATATTTTAAGCCTTTTTATTCATAAAAGCCTTACAGTNTTAGGTACAAAAAATAAATGAATTGTAAAGCTATATTTTTCTTTAAATAAACAGACAACAAAATTCACTCCTGATGTGCAACCTGACTATTGCGTTCATCAATCACACGCTACAGACAGTCCTCGTCTTTTTATATACATTATTAAACAAAGAGACTTCTTACATCCTTTATTTTGGCTTCATTAACTCTAGGAAAAGAGACGTTTGCAAGACATAGGCTATTTTGAGAATTTCAGTAAAAGCTGTGAAATGTCTACCTAAATCAAATGCACATTTATTTCACGACTCATGGGTGTGTACGATGAGCGTGAAAAAGAGTATTGTGCAGCCGTTAGCAAAACTTCACTCAAGGAGTAGCTTTACCTTTAAAACCCTCCATGAGAAACGCAGATACATTTTTTCTAAGCCTTGAAGTGATTCTCTAGTTTCATTTCAGATAGCTAGTAATAGATCTAGCAGCATAATGGACGCCGTCTGTCGACAGGTCTCAAGTGTGAGGTTGATTAATACCCAGATATTATCCTTTTTTGTATTACAGTAAAACTAGATTGTTATTAAAATTCTTTATTTGATTTGAATGGTTGTATTATCCTTCGTGTAATAACTATTTCTGAGTTGTATGTTATGTGTTATAATTTATTTTATTCGTTGTACCATATAAGTAGTGGACTAGCACACCCTTTTTTTATAAGTAGGTTAAAAATGCACACACTGTAAGCAAATTATTTAAATTACAAATATCTAGCAACATAATTCATGTTGTAAAAATACAGAAGTACATTTCCGCTTAGCAACAGTATCTTATAGTGCGTGGTATCTGGAGAACAGTAGCCCAACGTCCTAACCACTGAGCAGCCGCTGCTACTGGAAATACATGTAGCAACCGGGAAGAAAACCAATAGATTTTCTGTCTAAACTGTTGGATATTAACATCTGTAATTGGGTGATTCGGGAACTTCTCGAGGAATACTGAGGATTTACATATTGTGGACATAATTAGTGATGCCCATGACCTCTCTCTCCTCTTGAGCAACGAAAGTTAAGATATTTTTTTAAAAATAGCACACAAGCGAAGGTGGTTCACAAATATGGAGTGCAACAGAACGCTTAATAATTACGGCAGGGTTTGGGCTTTGTCAGGTCTTAGTAATCCTTCAGTATGATGTTGTACTCTAGCAGTATTTAGTCAACTTTGTTTAAAACAAAGATCACTAAATACTGCTAGTGTTCTAACGTGTCAACATATAAAACGGATTAAAAGTCAGTTCCACACGGACATTGTAGCGGACGAGTGTTGCAGTCTTACCAGAGGTCATTCAATCCCTATGGTATAAGTCACTCAATTGAAAAATGTAATATTAACTACAATACAGATGTTCGATTACCTTACGAATGATTTATGAGGAAAGGCTTTTGAACGTGACTTACCTGAAATAAAATAACTCTGCAGTTTCCAAGTACATGTTAAATTTGATTGAATCTACGCCACCCAGTCATTTCTATGGACAAAGTTTTTTAACACCCAAATGGTAATTTAACAAGTCGAACAATGATAAAACCTTGCTTTCAATCTCGAACAAATAAATAAGCGTCGTGAATAGTTTTCTTTAATATAGTTATTTTTAAAATGAATGTTTCGCAAATGAGTCTGAATCAGTATTTGCATCATATAGTTTGACGATTTTCAGAATAAATCGTTGGGCAAGAGTAACCTCGTTCAAGTATTACAGCAGGAATGTTGTTTTCGTGGATAGCTTGATAGAGAAGCAAACCCTTATTTTTTTTTTATTTTGAAATTTAAGGAGACTCGAGGCTTACGTCAACAATTAAGTTAATGCGCTCACACCCTTAAAATATAGAAGAGTGAGTACTAAAACTTCACTAAATATTGTAGCTGGTGTAGAATTTAGTACGATAGTGCTCTTTGTGTTGTAGAACGTCTTGCGCTACAGTGACAGGGCGCGCACAAATTTATGGGACGACAGTGCAGTGTGTCGATAATTGCTGGCAGTCGCTTTGCTTCCTTACTTCCGGCTTCCGTATCTTTCCTTGGTGGTATGTAAAAGTACCTAGTACTATTACTTGTTGTCTAGTTCGGATACGTCAGCTAGTGAAATGTTAATGATAACTTTGCCTTTGAAACCAATAACTAATATCGTGATAGTCAGGGATTGGCTTAAGCTGTAGAGAGGCTATAGTGATGGAAATTACCCGGTTGCCTCGCCGTCACCCCTTTAGTAAGGCTGATACTCTATTTTACGAGTTTCCATTCTCAAAGGCCTGTGAAATTATAAGAATCACATCATAGGGTATCAGGTTGTGCTCATAACGTTTCATCTGGATATCCGTATCATTAGACTACTTCACTAATTTGATTAGTTGTAATATTATTTCCGCCGGAAAGTACGTAGAGAGAGACACTTGGTTCTTCACGCCACTATTCGTACCCTTATACTACATATTTGATTTGGGAATAGCAGTATTGTTTACATATAATTTGATAAGTAACGTACTTGAAACGTGTAAGTGCGTTTGTGTCAATTTTGTTGTTGTTGTTGTCAAGTGGCTGTGTTAGGGATAAAAGTATGTAATATTGTACATCTATAGCCACATATACCAATAATAGGACTGATACTGATAGGGTACCCGCACATCCATAAACTGATTCGTATTCCTAATACTAGTGTGCATAGGGTGGCAAATGTGGGTAAAACTGGAGCAAGTATTAACCGTTATGTATGTAGGCCTATGCACTGTATGTAACTGCCACTATTTACGATCGTTCGGAACTGAACGTGTAGGTCTAGAGTTGATTGTTCTATTATATATGTTTGATGATGATGGATTGTTGTTTTAAGGCGCGTCAACACAATTTGGTTATTAGCGCCTTTATACAGGGTGTTCGGAAATTCCCCTTACAAAATGATATGGTATGTTCCTTGTTTGAAATGGAGTGTAAAAGTTATTTTCCA
>KZ868962.1:31666-41700 GCA_003456935.1 Machilis hrabei | reverse complement strand
CTGCAATCCTGAAAATGCTGAAGATTCCGAGGAGGACCAATGCTGTGAAGAAGACGATGACATGGATGACGAATGTCCACAGCCATGTGCTTGTGGAGCTATGCATTAGATAAACATGTGCTTATAAGTGTATTTTCGTGTACACCTTTTCCAATCTAGTTAAGGTTTATGTGTGATTACGTGTCGGTAATAATTTTACAGTGCATACGATAGTTGAGAACGTTTCTTGTCTGTTGTTATAGTACCTAATAGTTGCACACCCAGATTTGTACAAACTGTAACAAAACTGAATGTGGTATACAATTTAGTGGGCGGTGATGAACTGGTATCTACGTTTTGGTATCAAAATGATAGAATTCCGAACATAATGAACAAACACCCCATATAGTTGCTATGACTAAATTATGTGTGTTAACTAAATGAATACATATTAAGTTTTATTAAGATGTGTTTTATTTCATCACTATGAGTCGAAATTCATGTACAAAATTTGTTTATTAAATGTTGTCGAAAACTCTTTCATGGACTGATTATTGAAATGTATTTGTAAGGTCTCTATAATAGGCATTACTGTCTTCTCCGATCTTTCCTGGCATGACCATGTTTCTGCTATAGCCAACGCTGCTTCCAGAAAGTTAGGATTTATTTTCTGTTCCTGGAAATACTTTACCGCAGAGCAACTATTAACTCTTTACAAGGCTCAAGTTCACCCTATTTTGGAATATTGTTCTCGCATATGGGGTGGTGCCCTAAACCTTTTCTCACACAGTCATGTGGTATCTGACCTTTGTCTGTTTTACCTTTATTTTAACGGTCACTGGTTTACTGAGCTCATATATTTAAGTCCTTCTGCTACCTATGTTCGTACTATCAGGCAAAGTGTCTCATGTCTACCATTACACAGTCAAGCTTTTTACCCACAGAACTCCTACCATACAGTACCAGCATCGATTCTGTCATATCCAAACGAAGCGTAGCGTGAAATTTCGTTTCGATAAAAAGGCAAATTTTCGTTCACTTACCAAGCTACGAAAAATTAAATTCGCTTCGTACTAGCGAATTTAATTTTTCGTAGCTTGGTAAGTAAACGAAAATTTGCGTTTTAAGCGAAACGAAATTTCGCGCTACGCTTCGTTTGGCTATGACAGAATCGATGCTGGTACTGTAACTCTACATTTTTCCCTCAAGATTCCAAACTCTGGAACACTCTACTGTCATCTGTTTATATACAATCTTCAAACCTTCAAAACAAAAATATACACACTTGCTTTCTTCCTAGATCTAAGTTTACTTTTGAAACTCACGGTGCTTTCGTGAGTTACTTAGCGTTAAAAGAAAGCATTGCCGTTGAGTCTGAGGATTGTAACTGAAGTTCATGGCGTGAAGGACACAGAGCTGCAACAGATATTTCTGCTGCTGGCAATAAGACATCAGAAGCGCCGTTTTACGGATCCCATCAGTGACTTTCTGCTAGAGAATGTCAGCACAGATGCTTTATGTGACAGTGTCGATGGTGATGTGTGGAGAGGAGTGCGCACTGATCCATTTCAAGTTTGTTAAAGAGTGTTATCACGCCAGAAGCTAAGTTAAATCACAACTTTCTGGTTGCAACTTCACCTTGAAACAAATCAAGTGGCTGTATTTCAAGATATCCCAAGCATTTCGATTAGACACATTTAAAACTAGTTTTAGTGATTTCAAAGATATCTATATTTACAGTTTCAGAACTGCTCAATAGATGGCGGCCGACAGGTTGGCCTAGTTGTTAGAGTGCTCGCCTCCTGATCGGGAGGTCCCGGGTTCAAATCTCGGGGTCACCTACTAGCTCTGGGTAAAAAGGGCATGGAGATGGGCATGATGGGCATGGTGGTGGGCACGGTGGTGGGCACGGTGGTGGGCATGGTGGGGGGCATGGAGGTGGGCATGGCGGGGGTGGACACTTTGGTGGAGGGCATTTCGGAGGACATTCTTTCAATGGAAAACAATCCTGGCAAGGTTGTGGGCAGAGCTTTTCAGGACCAAAGCAGTCGGGATCTTTGCAGAATCCTTTTATAACTCTACAGTAGAGGAGTTCGAACAGAACTTTCCATTCAGCTTTGTCACATCTCAGTCTTGCTGGACACTTGCTCAAAAACTTACCGGGCTCCGTGATTGGTTTGAAATTGCCCTTTAAACTGACGACAACACCCTTGCCTTTGGCGTTCCAATCAGCTGCCTCTCCTGAAGGTGCTCCTGATACAGTAGCCTCCGATCTGCTGACATCAGCCGCTGATCTACTGACATCAGCCACCGAACCATCTTCTGCTCCTCCTCAGAACCTGTAATAATCATCGTACCCCGTGTGAAAACCTTGTGCAGAACCATTGTTCTGATTCCGGACGAAGTGATTTGGTCCACCGCAGTTCATATATACCTCTTTTCACTTGGATCACCAGCGCCCCTCTTCACATCTGCGGAAGATTGAGATATTTACTACTCACATAAAGACGGTACTTCACAAATGTGTCTAATTTAAAACTGTTTCTATATTTAGTGTACAATGAAGAGTTAATTGGTGAATTTTTTCATCCCATTCCATTGCTTGCCCATTTTCACGAAATATCTCTGCTCCTACAATATTTTATTTTGACTAAAATCTTCATGTATTTAGTTGACACTTCACAGAAGAGACGGAAGATACCCAAGCATTTCGTAGCTCATCTAATTGTAAAATGTTTGACGTAAGAGGATGGGCATTGTTGTGACGAAGTATAAGTTCATTTGTTATGTATAATGTTAGACACCAACTTACTTTTGACAGGATTTACGTGTCATTTTCCAACCTTGAACTGTACAAATCTTAACATAATCTATCAAATTTAGTATAATCCAGTACACTGATATCAAGAATTANGCACTATATGAGAATACAACACTCCAGTCGTTTCCCATTATCTCCAAACTTGAGCGACTTTGCTGTAAGATACACAAACTCACTCGCTTCTTTAAGACTTACCTGCCTGGATGTTTTGGTACACAGAAGAACGATTTTTTTCGCAGAATTGTTGCAATAATTCTGCGAGAAAGAAACCATCTGTCACTCAGGTGTGTACCAAAATATCCTGGCATCTTTAAAGTTCAAACAACGATATTTCAAACTGATTGACTCTCCTGTTCATAAACCACCATCAGAACACTTAACTGAAATACACTTAACAACAAACGCAGTCAGTATGGCAACTTTACGGATCCCGATGCTACTTTGTCTTATAGTGAGGTTGACTGTTACACAGACACAGGGGCGGCTGGTGTATATGAGCACGTGAACACCCAACAAAATGGAAATTATTTATATTTTTTAAAACAATTGCGTGATTACGCCATGTTTCGGAAACTATGAATATTTGTTGTTGTCAAATACGTTCACGTTTAGCTAACGTTCGAAGCACCGTAGAATGTTGTTTTCGTTTCGAGCACATTAGCGTTGTGCTCTCTCAAAATGCATTGAAAAGTAAGATACTTTACTTCGCATGCGCGGGGACAAGGTCTTCTTATGGCGTTTTAACATGGAATTGTTCACAAATTTTCTGTGCTCTGCTGTCGAGCGTGGGAACCAGGAATTCTGTGCTCTGCTCCCGAGCATGTGAAAAAGGAAGAGGTTATGTAAACACGAATTGGTTGAGTCTGTTTCCATTAATAGAAAGTGAAAGTAAGGTTAAAATTGAATACATTCTAACCTTTAAATTACACTTTTAATTGGTTCCTTGACATCGCCGGTGCCACTATCTATAATTGCAAAATATCAAGTAACTTAATCAAATCAAGATTGAGTTTCTCAAATGCTGTTACAATATAAGATTGAATTCATTGAAAACATCATGCATACAATACAGTATATTTTTTTCTGTTAAATGTGTTTAAAATATAGGTTTAAGCTGAAAACAGGCATTTCTAATCTGCAAACATACACAAATCCTTTGCGATGCCCAGGTCCATGCTAGAGATTCCACCGCAATGTGATTCTCTAGCTAGGCATTTTTGTGAACACCCNGTAATTATGTTCACCAGCCGCCACTGCGCACAGACAGACGATGGCAGCACTTCTGTTTGAGAGTAAGCCATCCTCATATAATTCGTTATTTTTGCTAATGGTTTGTAATAGTTACAAATATGCTCTCATCTACATTCGAATTTGTTGACATACTACTTTACATTACCAAATAATTGTTTTGCGGTATTTTTAAAACACAGGACGTATAATATAAGCTTTGGTTAGACGACAACCTTCAATAAAGTAATTTTCAGTAAAGCCTTCGATACAGTGCCTCATGCTAGGCTTCTACGTAAACTGCGAGCTTATAATATAGATTCTTCAGTTCTGAAATGGGTCTCGTCATTTTTGTTAGGAAGAACTCAACGAGTCATATTGGAAAGTTGTAAATCCACGGTGTAAGATATACAGGTGTATAAGGGCTCTATCCCTGACCATGCTGGCCTCTGTTTACAAAAGGTACACTTTCCGCAAAATTCCGCTACGTGGCAGCACTTGTGTTGGTGGCTTTGAGTAGGCTGTCTAAAGCCGTGATTATATGGAAAACTGCGCGCGGCGTCCTAAATAATTTGCTGTTGTTTTGATATTATGTTGTGTTACATTTTATGGGCNCGTTTGGATATGACAGAATCGATGCTGGTACTGTACTTTTATGTGACAAAAAATGGTGATTAAATACGTAATTACGAGGCTAAACTTATTTTTTAAGAATAAACAGCACCCGCTATTGAAATATGTACAAAAATGGATAATAGACGACAACACCTCTGATCGCGTGTTTTTCACTTTTGGTATCCACATAGCGACAAAAATTTAATTTGAGGTTTGCATACTAATTATTCTAGACTACTATAGCCTAACTAATTGTTTATCAACAGCTAAAAAAATTATTGTTTGTGTAGTGTCATGAGTATGAACTAATTTTTTAATAGATGTCTCGTCTTGTGCTAGTTTCTTCGAATGTATCGCCTAATCATGTGATCTTTTTCCTCTCCCTCCACAGTTGTAGAAGACGGCTTCTTCGCCTATCCACTCCGTTATCAACTTTTTCCTCGAGGTCCACAACCATTCAGGGACGTTGAACCTTTCAGATACAGAGGCGGGGAGAGTGAGACTTCAATCGGGGGAGAGTTGCCTCCCCCTGTCAGTGGATGGAGTCCAAAAGGAAGAAGTGTTGTTGTCAATTTTGAAGGCCATCCGAATAAAAATGCCGCTCCTGGAGCTCTTTTCAGTCGATGTGCTGGTAGACTTCGATGCAAGGACTGTGAATGGGAAAATCTGTTTGAGATATTGTACGACAAAGTAAACAGAGAGTTCTGCAAAGATCTTGAGTGCTGTCCTCCAGATAAACCTGTTCCTAAGCCTCAGCCACCACGCTGTCCACCACCACCATGTCCACGACCGCCATGTCCACCACCACCATGTCCACCACAACAGACCTCCCTACCAATTCAATCTAGCTTAATTAATGCAGAGGAATTCTTCACCAAATTAAATTGTTTTTACGAAAAGCTTTCTCGGGACTTTGCTCAGGCCTTGGGAGGTTCAGATGAAGCAGAAACAGACGAAGGAGAAGACCAAGAAGAATGTGGCCAAGAACAAGCAGAAGAACAGCCTCCTTGCGCATCCAAGGGCTATGGTAATTTTCAACCATACTAAAGACGACGGCACTGGACAATAATGGACGATTCTTTTGAAAGCAACTATTGAAATGTATAACCATTTCCAATTGACTACCATCTGTGCTCTACCGTACATACCAAAGCCGTAACGGCTGAAAAATTTCGTTCAATGTTGCTAACAATGCTTTCATGTATTTGTAATACAACAAACTCTAAATTTTGCCTTAGAATTAAATGTTGGTTTGTAACATATTTCACAGACATAGATAATCACTTTTATAAGGATAACGATACATTTCTGCAACTATAAATTCTTAGTTGTACAGTTACTACGTTAAATCGGATTTATCATATTATATATATTAACTGAACCACACTTATTTACGCTAACTATAAGCTAGTACTGTACTATTTATATAAACAAATTTAAAACCATTTTTATACAGTAAAAGACATAAAAATAAAGCAATAGAACATAATATGTGTTTTATTTCTAGCTTCAAAGGCGTATATAATATATTTTGAAAGTGATACATACACTATACACCAAATTTTGGAATAAGGACTTACACCCCCCTCCCCACACACACTCGTACAAGCGGTACAGTCCTCGCACATCAATGCGTCCCTGTGTCTGGTACGGTTGTGGACATTGGAAACGCCCTCTAATTCGGTTGCTTGATTCCAAAAAAGCAACATTGATGGATGGGCAATATTTTAATTTGGATTAAAGTTGAGCGAACTGGCTCTGAAATGTCCTCCATTTCACTAGAAATCACAGACAAACAACAATAAAAAATATGTTCGCTTCTACCGCTATCACTTTATAACTCCGTTTCTCTTCTTCTCTTCTTACTGTCACTTTTCGCTTTGACTTTTTTTAATTTTCGTTTAGTCACTTTCAGGTTTTAGTGTTTACTCATTGATTTCACTCTTACCAGCTGTGGGTTTTCGTTCAAGGTTCTTTTTGGGTTTTCTTCCGTTCTGAATCTTTCCTGCATTCGATTCCCACCCTTATGAACATGAGCACTTAAGCCAATAGAGTCTAAAATTGCATGCCAAATATAAGGAAATCCGGGAACTAAAAGAATCAAAGATACTAAATTTAATCTAAATTTAATCATTGTCAATCAGCGGTGTGGGGACGGATCCTATCGGGAGCTAATGTGCCAACTCGGTCGGGACGGATCTGATCTGGACTGATCTAGTTGGATCGGGACGGAACCAGTGTAGCCCCGACCTAAACTGTTATCTGAGATTGTATAGTTCGTTGTGTGACT
Source organism: Machilis hrabei (assembly GCA_003456935.1). Classification (NCBI taxonomy): domain Eukaryota; kingdom Metazoa; phylum Arthropoda; class Insecta; order Archaeognatha; family Machilidae; genus Machilis; species Machilis hrabei. The sequence goes on along the minus strand of KZ868962.1, from coordinate 34,768 downwards.
GGAAGTTATACTGTATTTTATACTAATAGTGCAGTGCATTTAGAGTTTGACCCGGACAAAAATAATAACAAAACAAAACATTTTGGAAAGTGTTCAGTACATACCTGTAATCATTTCCTGAAAATTCCCAAAGTTTCCCACTCCAGGAAAATCCGCCATCTTGGAAAAACTGTCGCCATGTTGGATTTTTCATTTAAAATTTATAATTTGAGAACCAAAGGTCCTAGAGACGCGTAATTAGTGTCAGAATGTTCGTCTTGACTTCATCTATCATGTTGACTAAAAATTAAAACTATAGTGATTCGGAAAGTGAATCATAAATTAAAAAATATAGCTTCGAAAACTAAATATTGTACAACTTTTTTTATATTTTCATCATTTATGCCACTATTATCACTTTTATCAAAATTTATGAAGACATAAAAGTTGTAGAGCGTTTAAAAACACGTTGAATCATATACTTTAATTTACCTTAAATGATAAATTGTGTATATTTAATCGCTGTGCACCGCCATGGTCTCACCCGCTTGCGTGTTCTGCAGAAGATGCAGCTTTGAATAGCGGCAGATTAATATTAACTATTACAGATTGATAACTAACTAATAAGGATTAAAAATAAATGTTATTGCAAATTGATACACAGTTTTTTTATATAAACGATTAACGAAAAAAACTACAACACTGTATCTTACAATATTATACTTTAATGTTTACAAAACTGAATCTGCTCTTGATCTATTCTAATCTTGTAATTCGACTATTNCAAACCCCCCCACTTTTAACGTCCCTCCAGGAAGACGCCTACTATCATACCTTAGTGTGGAGTGCTTCACAGGCAGACTTGGTCATAGGATAGCCTTTTATACTCAAGGCAAGGAGTCAGCACCGGAATTTNAACACAGGACTTTCCGTACTGGAGGCGAGCCCATTATACCTACCTGCTTCAGGGCTTTTTGTTGTCTTGTCTTCTATCATGACTGTTCATCTAGTTTATGGTTTCAGATGGCCGTGGAAGATCGTTATTTGTGGTGTACAATCATAAAATGAAGGCTTAACCCTTTTGAATCGATTTCGGATCATTATTATTTTATGTTCCGTGTCTTACCTTTGAAATATTATGTGGGTTAATATTGTTGTTATATTGTGTTCACAATAACAATGTTTATTTCCTATTTTATTTATTTTACATGTTACCTAAACTATATCTCGATTTCAGTGAATCATTTATTATTTGACACGTTGGCTTTCATCAATAGGTTCCGTGTATACACACTATAATAAGGTGGTACCTACGGGAATGATCTTTACTTTACGTTTCTGCGACTTATTTTGACAACCTTTTTCAATACTAAAAACCAATCCTAGCGTTCACTTCTGTAACTGGCTTTTGGAGGTCAATATCTTATGTTCCTGACATCTTTTCTTGGATCCTGACATGTATTTGCATTTTTTATTGGATGTACTGCTTTTCTTATTAATGCGTACTACAAATAAATGTGGTTCACTGGACTATCGATACAATACTGTATCATATTACGGGTTAGTTTGACCTCTTCTTCATGCTTTATACACTGAAGAACACTTGAATTAGAGATACCTACCTAGTAGCGGGTAGCACCCCCTCTCACTCTGATGACGTAGCGAATTTAATTTTTCGTAGCTTGGTAAGTGAACGAAAATTTGCGTTTTAAGCGAAACAAAATTTCGCGCGACGCTTCGTTTGGATATGACAGAATCGATGCTGGAACTGTATATCGGATTAGAATGATGGTGTTCTAATGTAACTGTTTTAGAAGGTATCCATGGTCAGAAGTTAAAGCAAGTTAATGATTATTTGCAAAGAGTTTTATTCAATTTAACAAAACCTCGTTTTTTTTTACAGTTACATTTGTGTGCTAATACATACCTTAAACATGTTTGACATGTGGAAAAGTCGACCCTTAATAATGGCGTTTATCTCCGACACGGACATATTTCGCTAGCCCTTTTTACCTGGCATATTTCAGAAATTGTAGTGTCCTTGCACCAAGAAGTTAACACTAGAAGTGAACCCGAGCCCAAGGAGTTCCCGTATTTAAGGGAACTGTAATTTAGATAGGAAAATTCATGACGCAGAGTGCACAGCGTAAGAGTGACGCAGTTGGAGGAAATGTCACGGGTGAGAACTCTAAAATGAGTTTTGTGAACATAGAATCCCAACATCTTAACAATATACCTCTAAATCTTAAAAAATCAAATATGATATACTTTTGATCAGGAGTGTAAGTAGAAATATAGTATGAGATGTGTTCATTTTCTGCTTTGAAAGTTATTTTCAAGATTAAATCCGGTGATGAGAATCAATAATTGGGACGTGTTCACCAGTTCCTTGTCTCTCTCCTTCTTTGGCCAGAGGCCATAAAGTTATTAGTGTATTCTGTTAATTTATACCTGTTTAGAGCCTTTTTATTTATTTATCCCACAACCATAATGGACTACCTCGTATTGCTCCATAAATAATTCAATCATAAATGGAGAATCTGAACTATCAGAGCAAAGAAACTGAAGAAAATCTTTAGAACACAAACCAGTATGAATCAAACACAGAATGTCATGTCTCTGGCCGACCTACTTGGGATAGTGGTTAGCACAGCGCGCCCTGGAACGAGAGGTTGTGGGTTCGAATCCAGCATAAGGCATGGATGTTTGGCTGTCTTATGTGTGTGTGTTGTTCATATAATTAAATTCACCTTCATTAATCACAATAAACATTGTTTCATCGCCCCTAATTAACTGTGTGTCACCTTATCATCATCGTCATATCTCTGAAACTCTTCCTTAAAATTTAATAAAACGTGTAGAGCTTCTATTCGACTTAAAGGCGAGTAAGTACGGTACTCACTGATCCTATTTTCAGTAATATGGATTAATTAGTCTATCATGTGTCGAAAAATATTGCCGAAGCCCTCATGACGCAACTTCCGGAAAATTTCAATGAATCTTCACCGATCATGATCCCCAGACCCCAAAAATACNCTCTGTTCAAAAGTTTATATACGGTATATATACAGGGTGTTCGGAAATAAGAGGTACAAAATGAAATCACAGATGGGGGAGGGGGTG
>KZ868959.1:105557-116458 GCA_003456935.1 Machilis hrabei | reverse complement strand
ACTGTCCAATCGCATGGTTGTCGCAAACTGTTCATAACCAACTACCAAATTGAGTGGTCACTGCAACTAGCCGTTTTTCTCCGTGTACATGTTTTACCCAGAACCACGAGAGTTATTCCCACAGTTCGTTGGGTAAATGAAAAAACACATTTAAGACACCAGTATTCAGGGAGGAATAGTTTGATTTGAAAAGTATCCATTTTTAGACTAAGCTTTCCTTTATTTTCCTTTTGCATTTTTATTTGGTGTTAAAATGTGTATATATTGTTCTTCACTTACAAAAATATTTTCATTCGCTCTCCTGAAAATACACACAACATTTTTAATGGAAAAGAATAACCGGAAAATGTTTCCACGAATGAATACAGTAAACATTCAATTCAGTGACCGCGTATTAAATTTTTCCGGCGAGATTCTTATTTGAAATTGTCTAGCTGGCCATTAAACAAAGTGTAAAAAAAAAGACAAAAGGGGCACAGAGAATTAACAGGATTACTTGCTACACTGAAAGCTTTGGGGAAAATCGATGACAAAGCGTGACACATATGGTACTACGAATGCTGACAAACATTACACAGTGACCTTCCCAACCCACGCAGAACGCAATACGCCTCGCGGCAAACTCCAGCATTATCGTGCAGTAATAAGATAGTAAATACTGTACTCGTCGAACTCTCGTTACGTCAGCTGCGACAGATCGTGCCCGCGGCAAAGTTCGGCTCACATGCTGCCCAATGGTGACGTCATCGTTAGTAAACGACCTCCGGTTTAATAAGACCTGTACAAGGTTTTAGGATGAGTAAGGCGTTGTATTGATATTTCTAGAAGGAAATATTCTGGCTCACTAGACGACATACACTATGATATCTTCGGGTAATCCCATCCAACAAGCAACAAATTNATTCCTTGTAGAGCATAACATTAAATTTAATTAGAACCGCCTCTTTTACTTTTTTGGCAAGAGTATGAAGCCAGCCTCACTCTTAACTTAACTTACTTTTAACAAATATTTTACCCTATCGAGGTACTCAAATACTTATTTACTTACAGCGCTTTCTTCTTGAAAGTAAATGGAAATGGTAGGTAACTGCATAAATACCTAATGGCTACCTTCATCTTTGTTAGAATATGTCTATAACGAGTGAACAAAAAACAGTCGAAAACTGTGTTGTAAATTATAAATGCGTTCGTTATGGTAAAATGTGTGGTCCGTACTTGACAGTAATCATATTGTACAACTAAGCCATTTTTGTTTCAGCTGATGTGAATGGATGAAACAGAATCAGAACGAGTGAGGAACCATAATTTGCAAAATGAATGAAAGGGAATGGACAGGAAAATACAGAGACAAAAGCAAGATGGTCTCTAGCCTCTCTATTCGGGTCTTTCTGGACTCCCACAGCGTGGGGCCGAACAAGTGACGCACGCTTTCCGTGCCAGGTAGAACCGCACCATTTCCTCCTGTCTCTCCTTCCTCCCACCTCTCTACGGAGGAAAGGGAGACGACAGAAGAGGAAAGAAGAAAAAAACAGACCAGAAAGAAAGAATGAGCGAACGAAGGTTACATAGAAAAGGGGAGGTGGCGGGCGCTGTTAAACTTTCATAGCCCTGTGGCTCTCGCTTTTCTTTTGCGGCTCCACGCCCATCAATCAGGTCGTGCTGACACCTTAACCCGTGACGTCACACTCTTCGAAAAATCCCACTGGACCTGACTGCCTGCCAATCCTTGGCCACCGAATTATCCTTCTATACTATTGCAACAGCCTTGCCAGGGTCCACAAAATACTTGCGAGGGCGTACGAGAGACACAGAATGCTTATGGTATAACAGTGAATTCCAAATGGTCTTCATATACGTAGAATATTAACTTAGGAGTTGAGTTGACACGTACTGTCAGTGTCAATGCCGTAAATGTGGCATCTAGCAAAGTTGTATCTGACGTCATGCAATGTTACGTGTAGTCATCGCTTCGTGAAGTGAGGGGATTTTCTCGTAGTGCAGAGAAATTTATTCCAAGATTTATACGGCTGTGAGTAGGGATATTTCTCTACCATCTTCCGATTACCTGTATTAAAATTGCTTGAAAGAAGTTGACATTACAAAAATGTTTTCGCAGCAGGAATGTGGTTTACGAATACCATTGCTTGCTTTATCTTAGATACATTATGCTCATTTAAAATTTAACGACAAATTTACATCCATCTTTTTCATTTGTACATTACTTATATTTTGTGTTATTATTTGAGCTTATGGTCCCACGGTTCTAGCTGCGATGGTCTAATGGAACCTCATCCGCGTCGTAAAGACGCTTCAAGATGATTGAATTTTGCCACTCACTCGACACATAGCCGGTGGTGGATTCTTTTAGATCGAACACTTATGGATGAGACCCCACTTTTAACGTCTCTCTCCGAAGACGTCTACGATCATACCTTTCTACGGAGTGCTTCACAGGCAAACGTGTAGGATAACCCTTTACACTCAGGGCTAAGAGTCAGCCCTAGAATTTGAATCCGGCACCTCCCTGTCGGTCACATTACTTAGAAATAGATTAAGCCAATATTATTTTAATAATCACTCCCGGATAGTATTGTGTGTTACCGTAATGCAGTAGTTTGCGGGTTTACAGAAAGTGCAGTTTACACCAAAAGTTCACGAACGGCAGTTAGATCTAAAGTTGGAGTGAATTCAGCAATTTCTGTTAATGAATTGGATATAGGACATTGTATTTCAGTAAACACGCAGTCTGGCAACATTGTTTACTTGCCGAAAACGTCATCCACTCTTCGCTACTGGTATGTGGGTATTGGTATCGTTGAGTGTGAATGTGTATTTGGTAATATGTGGACCATTGAGTTTATGATTTCGTGATGCTGACACCTTATATCTAGTAAATACCCCATCCACGCTGTAATGACGCTTCAGAATTGTTGCATTTTACCACACATTCGTCATGCCCGGAAGTACTCTCTTTTATATTGAACAGTTATCGACGGGACCCCACTTTTAACATCCCTAACTGGCACACTCGTGAAATATTATTTTACACTCAAGGCAAGGAGCCATTCTCGGACACTGAAGATGGGTTCCTTAAACAGAAACGAGCTAACTATTACTCCAAACTTAGTTTGAATAGACTCGGAATTTAGTAATTGATAATTTGTGGTATGAAATACCGTTGCCCTTCTACACCATTCATTTGGACCATGATATACACCATCTGCTATGTAAATGATCTATCTCAATTATATTAGGGCCTACATGATTACGATTGTACGGCATGTGTATGTCATTGTATAGTTACCTGTTTACAAGTTACGCCAATTAAGGTATGTTTGTATATAATGAAAATAATGTTAATTGTGAAGAGCTAATTAACATCCTGTCAATGGTTAAGACTATTAAGGATGTTAACCAACTTACACAGTACTCCTGAAATACGGAGCAAGGCATACCAAGACAGATAAGAGACATCCACAGGGAATCGAACCCACACTTGGCTAACCAACCCAATGCACCAGCGTGAGTGGACAGTCTAAGATTGGTTAGCTTAAACCAGTGTTAAAACGCACTTGATCGGTGTTTGGTAGCGACACGTAGTTCGTGAACGATTCAGTTCAGTTTACTAACTGAATTATTCCGTCGTGACGAGTGGTTATAGTTCAACGTGAACTTTTCAGAGATGAAACGAAAGATAAGATATACCTTTTCTCGTTGATTAGTTATAAAAGGTGTATAATTCATGAAGAATCGAATTTGCAGGGAGGCCTAGTATTATTGTAAGGCCACAATTTGTGGGTAACAAGGAAAGAAAATTATAGACTAACTACCTTATGCATAGTGAATGTGTAAATATCGCATGTTAAAAAATACAAATAATACCTCAGTCTGTCTTAGTGCACCCTGTTTGAGCTTGCTAAATCCACTATAACACTGTATGATCGCATATCCTATTTAAAAGCAAATCATTAACAAATCTGAAGTAACATAAACCAATGAACTGATCTTCTTAACGATTCGTTTTGACAGACTAGTCCATCAAGAATCACCTCTACTGTTTGGTATTCTGTCTCCTATAATTTCCTCAACTTTTTCGTGTGCTTATGTTTCCATAACACATTTCTTGTGAACGCTTTTTAAGCGGGTGTTTTCTAAACATAACTTTCCAGAAAACTTGCGTTGCAAAATATATTATATCAAAATTCAATATTTTCAAACGGAGTGAATACCTTACGTTGGTCATTTTTGATTTGCTGTTCAATAAAAACGCTAGCGAGTAGTTATTTGATCAAAGTGGCGGGGTAAACCCTTTTTAGGAACCGTTGCATAGTGACCCGCAAAGTTTCCTCCCGATTTAAAGATGTAATCACGAGTTTCTAACATTTCTTGTCCGTATTTCTAGTTCACCTGTCATGTATAGAACATTGACATATATATGTACTTTTAGCTAGATGGGTTAAACTGTATATAGACGTGCTTCCAGCATTTTTAACGACAGTTTAATTAGTCTCAGAAAACGTTTAAGTACATATGCTCTATCACTAGCAGCCTTGAACAATGTGAAAATGTTATTATAGCAATTTAGAGCTAAGTGATGCGACTACTATGATTTAAGATTTCTTCTAACCCAATTAAAAGTAAACCATAAAAATATTACACCCTGGTATTCGTTTCCTTTTATTCAAACTTTCTATATTATGCAATTAAAGCTAGTGATAATGTAGCAGAATATCATACAAATAGTATCACACTACAAAAGTTCACGGACTCTAAGAAGACAATTAAATAGTTTATATCAGAGCTTCTGAAAACAAACTAAGCACGTATTAAAAAAAATTAAAAAGCTACATTGATTCAAACAAGAAATCGAAACTTTGTGAGAAAATTTACTACTCACTATTGTCTCCAACAACGCTATACCGTTTATACAGGATGTCCCAAAACAGCTACCCATACTAATAGGATTAATTCAGCGTTCCCCCCCTCTCNCCCTCAAAAAAATACTATAATGCAGAACAAAAATTTGTGTGTGTGTGTCCAATGCTTCTTTTACGTGTAAAGTGGTCTGATGATTTATGGTTTCAGCCAAAATTGGTTAAAATCGGAAAACACACATTACGGCATACAATTTATCTTGGGATAGGTCATTTTTAAACATAAAGCACAAAATAGAAAGACACTGAAGGCAAAAATGTCACTACATACATTTGTCTTATTCTGCTTCGTTGGATCCACCGTGTAAAGAATGGAAAACTATTTTACATCTACGATACGTCAGGCTCGGAGTCTGCCATTCAAGCCGAGCTTAAACAGTTTTATTCAGTTTGAAACCGGAACTTTTGGTGTTTGACTATTCGACTAATGTATTATTGAGTTGAAATGGCTATTTTACGATGTACTGGCATCACTTGCGTCATTTCACGGCAATGAACAGTCGTCGCCTTATATAAGTGAATGGAGATAATTGACAGTCATAAACATTGACGTGAAAAAACATTCATTACTACCTATCTTTAGTAGAAAGTGAACTTATGACTATTGTGAGAATTTCAACTGACTAGATAACTGCGCCTTCCATGATCAGCTTTTAGGTTTGAAACTGTCGATTATTATAAAATTTCATACATAGCAGCAGACAATATAACTTTCTTTGTCGGAGGCTGATTTCAGAACAACTAATTGTGTCTAACATTACAATGTAAATGTCACCATTTCAACTCTTTTAAATATGAAAAATTCTGTTGGGATGAATTCTGCATGCCAGTTCTTCTTCTTATTAGTATTTAAAAGATCGATTTGAGTTTTGCTCTATCCTGAACACGGTATTAACGTCCCTTCATTATTAATTAGACACTAATGTAGTTAGATTGTCTATTTTTAGACAAATCAATTCTTAAGTTATTTTAGCGCACAGTTGCTAAGTTGTACGGTTGGAAAAGACAAAGGTGGGCGTGCGGCGTTACAGGTTGTTTGTACCTCTCAAATACCATATTTTTATAATTTCCTTACATAAAAAACAATACAGCTGTCGCCAATTACAAGGACGCATAAAATAATATATAAAAAAATGTGAGACAAGATGAACGCCATTCCCGCAAAAAGTCCAGAGACCTTTCAGCTATGTTCACGGAATGCGTTTTGTTCGAGTTCAGGGTTTCATGGAATAATTGCAGGAAGCATTTAACACATGTAACAGCACGAAAATATTATTCTGGTACAAAGTGACTTTTAATATATGGCCGTATATGTGAATATCAAGAATTACAGAATATAACATCTACGCTATTGTAGGTAACTTTTAAGAAAAAAATGTCCACAAACTACTAAAGCAACTGATATACTTTAATGGGAATGAGAAGAATACATCTATTGACAATGGTTTCTTGTCCAGGTAATACAATTTGGATGTATACTGGATTTCAGGAATAAATTCTTCGTTGATTACGAAGCCGAAAATGTAGCACGAAAGTTTTTCATCTGCGCTTCATGTTCGTGTTTTGTTAATGTTTCGACTAAAACATTAACAAATTTAAAAACCGGTAATACACACATAATTTTATTAAAAAAATATTATAAGATAATAGAATAAAATAGTCTAAATACAACATGTTTGGGAATTGAGCCCCAAACTCATCAGAATAAAAATGCACTAAAGGCAAATGTGTCACACCAATTTTTCGGCTCAGAAATGAACGGGGAATCGATTCCTGAACTAAACNAGTACGATTTTTGTTATCACGCTGTTTATAGAGTTATTCGCCAACAATGTTTTCTCCAATGTTCTTCACAATTTTCGTTTCTATAACTCATCTACCTAAAATATAATTTCTGCATGTTAGCTGGAGTATGTATTGGCTTATCCGGCCACAATTAGTGATTGAGTTATCAAAAATTACTCGCATATAAGTACCAAAATCTAGACCAAACAAATCTAATAACTTGAAAACTACGTGTGGTTTTTCTATAGTTCTTCTGATACGATAAGTAATATATGAGTTAACTGTACTATTATTCAGCCCTATGTTCGTATTTCCTAGACAACCAAAGCTTATCTGAGTCATGTAAATATTTTTAAAGAACGAGTTTTTTAAGTATGATAAAGAAAAACTAAATTCTGTTAAACAGTCAGCATTTTCAGTTCAAAGTATCACTACAAGAATGTGAAACTTAGATTTGCGATGAAAAATAGTGAAGAAAAGGCAGAAAAATTTGATTGCAAGACTACTACAAACAATCATGCCATAACACGATCTGACCCAAAATCTTCTTCCCAAGTCTAAAGGGATTACAGACGAGGCCACTAAAACGGGTATCCCGGTAATACGGCATAAATGCGTAAGGGTTATGAAGTTATTACATAAAATCTACTTAATAGGTATAGCACTGTTGCTTCTAAATCTTCCATTTTGTTACACTGGATCTCCTCCGTACTGAAATTACTGAAGCCAACTAATAAAATGGCTAGATAATATAACATGCAGTTTAATGACGCGCTGACATAGGATGAGACAAATTGTACGGACTTACAGTTCGGCAAATAAAAGTGAGACGTAACGTGGGTTTCAACCCACAGCAGATCAATTTATAGTAAAGTGCGCTGACCACCAGACCAAAACGAATAAACACTGTTAGAAAAAAAAATAGTTTGATAATCTCTTGTATTTTTTTTCATTCTAAATACCGTTCGTTCACTAAGACTAAAATCGACTTGGCTTCGTAAATTGTAAAATCTTGTATATCACTCCCATATTTGAAACAACACGAAATGTTATAAAACAATATTCGTTTTCGCAATCCCTTTCCTTCCGCAGCTGAAGTAAATAAAGTAACTGCTATGTTCTTAAGTGAGCAGACGAACGAAGTAAAATAATGAATTAACCTTGTCGATCTTTCAAAATTATTATATTATTATTTGTATTTAACCCAACTTGCCAAGAGAATACGTGAAATGATATTTGGACTACATTTGCTTAGAACTTACAAAGTTTAAGTGAATCTGTAGCTAAATTTTCTTTTATATACTATTTGTACATATAGTGGGTGATTAGAATACGATTAGTTNTCCCAAATGATATATACTGAAACAGTCTATTAGGCCTCTAGGCGATGATTTGACATACGCAAAATATTGCCCATTAAATTCCCAGAAATTGTCCTGAGAAAAATGATAAAACATGTGTTCTTCAATAATCATTAGAAATATACATAACTGAAATTTCAAACCATGTGCCGGAAAGCAACACACAAAAAACTATTTTTGTTGTCATAAGACAACGTAGTGTATCATATTACTAACTAGAAACAGTGGTACTTTTGCTTTCATTGTAAGTGTCATTACTAAAATGTGTGTGCAAACATCATTAAGAGAACTGCAACATGAGATACGGGTACATGTAATTTAGTGAGGAGCTTAACGGGTATTTTTTTAGTTTTTTCTTTTGTGTGTGTGTTTATGTGAGTGTGTGTAAAGACAAATCTGCATTTTATTCACTGATGATTGGCTATCCTATAATACATATTCTGAACTGTAGGCGATATGTCGGCAACTGGTTTAAATGTCAGTTACTTGTAAATGATGTTTTAAACCGCAAATTTGATTTTCGGCGACTGTTCAGTTACCTCGAGAGCTGTACAACGAGGCTTGAAAAATAAAAATATATTTTATGTGATACACATATTAATTGCAGTCGTGCAAATATATCTTAAGTGCCTAACTTGTTGTTGTAAGCTATCTTAAACATAAACATTGCATCCTTTCTATTAAAACATTAAAAGTACGCAAATTGTCCCGACGGTGTATATGGTCCTAAAGTACAGTAGATGATTACACAGTTCCGTTATTATGATGTTCGCTGTAACTGTTACCGGTATATAATAAGTTTAGTTATTTATTGTCATCACTACGTTAGACGAATACTCTCAGTAATTACTGTATAAAAATGTAATATGTGCGTACAAACAAAGTTTAACGTGTGGGAAATGCGAAATTGTTCAGTAGAAACACATTTCTCGTTACTGTACTAGAATAATTATTTTAAATTTGTATTTTCAAGGTGTTTTTATTTAATACATGAAATGTAAAGGAAATATGAAATATACCAATTTTTTAAGGCAGAGCTTTACTTATTACGTAATTAATAAAGCATAATGTATCGTAAAAATATCTATACGGTTTTTAATTATCGCCCCAAAAGGCTGGGGTGAAATATGATCACTGTGTATTCTTGATATCAAACTCTGTGACTACATCAGGTCAGCAAGTGGGCACAATGTGCGCCCACCGTGACGCTTGGTGGTGTCGGGTGAAATCCTTTACCGCGTGCTTCTTCGAAAGGTCACCATCATATTTTGCTGCATTCAGTTACTTTTTACTTTATTATGTTTAATGTAATGTAAGTTGAAATACTGTAATATCTACAAACTTCACATCTAATGCATAATACGTCACTATGTTTTTCAGAAATAAATATATCAAAATACATGAATTGTAACAATAATATGCCGCAATACTAACTTAAATATCAGTATTTGTGCTGAAACAAACATAGCGTATTTACTTTGTTACACTCTGAGTATCCAAAGTTACCAACCGTGGCTTTAGTTACCTTGTCTTGTGCTGTTGTGGTATAGAACTATAAGATGTGATCATGCAAGTTGTACATTATAAAGAACATTATTTTTTATCTGCTTAGCTGTTTTTAAAATTTTGAAACTTTGATAAAAAAAAGAATACAATATGCGATGGTTTTGATGGATGGCCGCTCCATATACATGGTATGGTTCAGGTTTGATTTCCTTTGAAGCGGCTGGGAGTTACACAGTGGCTTTCTTATTGTATTGTACCATCCCTACATTTCATTACCAACACGATACTAAATATTCTTAGGATCGTCATATTTGTCATCTTCGGGATACGATGAATTTTTTAAAATACTGAAATAGGACAGCAGCTACTTTTGCTACTATATCTAATGTTTTGTAACTTTTCTACTCATTCGTGATATGACTTAACGGCATGGTAAGACGCGAGTTTACTGTTACTGTTATCATAGAACGGCTTTGATGGAAAGTACGTTGATATAATCGGCGTATGTGTTCAACGAATTTAAGTGCAAATGTGACTTGAAATTAAGAATTACATTTTAGAATGAATAGTTACAAATATCTTTCCTTTTCTAATGACTGGTAGTATGCATCACCGGACAGTAACATATTTATTCAAGTTTTTGTACTAATTTATACAGTTTAAATCATGTGTAAAATGGCGAATTAATAGGCCATGTCAATAAAGTATGTGATAGTGGAGTTTCTTAATTAAATTAGCTTACACATAGTTGTGTGAGCTTGTGTAATTTTGTGGCCCTCACATTGACCGAAGACCACCCACAAGCTTTTGTATTAACCAATACTCTAATAACTACCCATGTAATGAACTAAGATAGATACAAAGAGTAGCGCACACTTTCGTTGGCAGAGCTAAAATATAAAGCGCAATTTCACATTTCCCTCACTTTTTGGCAAACTGAACGTTAAACTTTGTTTGTACGCACATATTACATTTTTATACAGTAATTACTGAGAGTATTCGTCTAACGTAGTGATGACAATAAATAACTAATATCATAATAACGGAAAAGTAGGGAAAAAACTCGATAACTGTGTAGTCATCTACGCGAAAGTTGAATACGTTATCGTAAAAACAATGTGGGAGACGCTGATTGTTTTGGGATTATAAGGCAAATTCAATATTATCTAAATAATTGTAAAGTAATAATAATACTGTATTGCATTATAAGAAAAGGTATTGTGAAATATCGGACCTTTAAATATAATTATAATAATGTGCCGCATATTTGAGAATGTATGCTGTGGGAGAAAGTAACGTAATGTAATTTAGAAAT
>KZ868959.1:61032-73125 GCA_003456935.1 Machilis hrabei | reverse complement strand
ACTAAAGAATTTTAGTATAATGTACAACCTACTACAATTCACCACACTATTAAAAAGATATGTCNTTACTAAATCTACCACTGACAGACATTGACTTGTGTGTACCGTTTAACGTTAACAAAAGCCTACATTACAGTTATTTAATATAAAATTGGTTTTAAACTTAATGTACTTCACCCAAATATTATTGTATAAAGAGCGATATATTAATACATTTTTTATATTTCTTGTATTTGTTCAGGATGCCAAGGCTTCGATCTGCAGTTCCACACGCAATATTACAACAAAATCCCGCTGAAGAGAGGTCTCTGGAAAGGGAACTTTACAAACTTGACACGCGATGTCTTCGTGCACAACGTGCTGTCACTGCAGAGAAAACGCGTTTTCAGAGAATGCGTGAGCTCCAAGTTCAACTACAGGAAAAGCACCACGCAAAGCTTCTGNAAAGTGCCGGCATTATTCGCGTTGATCCTGTACCCGACGAGGACAAAGATGATGAAGATGAAGAGATGGATGCCGAGGGAACTGCGACGAGAACTGGAGACGATACACAAGACTTTAGGTATGAAACCCGCAAGCCGAGTTGGGGATCTTCGTCAATTTTGCAGGCTCCTGATATTGTTCTTCCAACGGCCACACCTCGTCATTCACTCACTCTCCAGATTCCAAAAGATATCGTGGATCGTCGTTTGAGTGCTCCAGAAGTGATTATCCATCCGGATGAGGTGTCTGGGTTCCAGCTGCCCGGTATACCCAATATCTCTGGAGTAACCACGGATTTCCAGTTACCTCTTCATCATCTGTCTCAAATGTTTAGCGAATTCTCATCAAGTGAAACTAACCTGAGAAGAAAGAGTCAGGCTCCATCTTCTGCTGTTCCAGCTAAAGATCCGCGGTTTTTAAGGCTTGTGGAAGTTCTCGTGCCTCTCCGCAAGCCATATATACCGAAATGGAATGTCAAACCACCTACACCGAAACCAATAAATGTTGAAATAATATTCAGATATTGATTACACATCAAGAGTAACACCTGAATATGAGCTTACGTTTGCTATAGTTAGACTCAATATAAAAGAAAAATTAAATTGATTGTATTAACTTGTTGTTGATTCTACTTTTGTCTTGGCACTTAAACTCCGACTCTCAAATGGATCAACATAACAGATGACCAGAGAGTAGGATGTTAGAGTTTACAATACTTCTTGTTGTAGGTCCTTCTTAATACAAATCAGAATGACAATGTTACAGTTTCAAAAGTACTATATAGCTCAATATGTCACACGATTCAATGAACAATTGACACTTATTACTTAATAAAAATTAACAGTTCAACATATGTACAGTACTCGATGCTGTGTTCGTCCTTCTTCCTATACTGCAATGTTCTCGGAAATTATACGATAGGTAAACAGAATCGTATATTTTAGGTAGAAGGAGTTTTAATAACGTCACCACGTAAAGTAGTTAAAGAATAGTATTTGACATCCTTTTGTGCTGTCAAGATGTAAAATAGAAAAGTATGGAAAGGCAAAGAAACGTTCAGTTTTAACAATTTTGTGCAGTACTTCACATCGTCAACTCCGATTCTTTTCTATTGATAAAAAGATGGAAATGTTCACATACACTCTTTGTGTATGAGAGAGATTGTAGTATATATCACCACCTTAATCAAGTCACGATTTGTTTATCAAAATCGAAATCCTCTACACTGAACTACAGCAATGTCATCTACAAAACAGAGAGCCTCGTTCCAGGACATGATGCAGTAAATCATATACAGGATGAACTATCCATTTAGTAAATAAACAACTCGACTAACAAAATACGTTACAAAAGAAAATAAACCTCAAAACAACGCCTTTGCTGAACAAATTACAACTCGTAGTCACTACAATGTTTTCCGAAACCAACTGCAAGTTCTTCAACATGAAAGCCATGTCATTAAAACTNCTATTTAAAGAAATCATTGTCATTTTCAAAACGCAATCCCTCATGAATTTCGATGTTGAAATTAGAAAAAATTATAAAATATTACTACAACATTTAACAATAAGCGATAGACTTGCATATCCAGTATCATTGTCGATGTCAATTTATCTTTAAGCACTTCCTAAAAGATAAGTCAAATTTGTAAAATTCAGTAAACATATTTTAACGTATGACGAAGGTAAAGACTCGTCCTTGTGTTTTAATAAAATTATATATAACATGTTTTAATCGTTTGCACGATCAAATGTCAATAAAGCACATTGCGATTGATTTAATTAGTGTCAGTCAGTGTTACAAATAAATGTGTACTTGAATATGTTCAGGAGACCCAAACCTTAACCAGCATGTGAAGTATCCTTGTATTGTCACTAGATGAGATACATAGACAAATAACCCGTACTTTAGATGATGATATGCAGTGGTTAACATCCTATCGACACCTGATGGGTCATTTAAGGAATATGAACAATGTTTATGAAGATTAATGGACATCACAAATATCCACGCCTTGCGCTGGATTCGAACCCACAACCTCTCGGACCAGAGAGGGCTGTGCTATCCACTATACCAAGCATGTCGGCCCATACTTTGGAAGCAAAAGAAACAAGTTGGTTTTTATATGATCCGATCCAGATTCTATCCTACAGATGAATCGGTTAAGCAGAGCTAAATTATGTTAGCTAATGCAATGATTAGTAATGACTGATTTTGTTGCTCTATAGTTGAACTCGCCTGTTCTGCAGAATGATAGGTATCCTCGATGACTACTAGACCCTTGGGGAATATCTGGTTGAGATTAGTCTCGCTGTCTGTGAACTTTCTCACAAAGAAGCTTAGCTAACTTGTACCACAAGATAAGTTGACCTTAGCACGTGAAGCTCGGCTTGGGCTAACAAAGTACAATTTTCACTAAATGAGACTTTAGACAGAGTAGTTTTATTGCGTGACCTCTGATTGAGCTTGTACTAACTTTTGCTCAGTTGCGATTGGTTGGACGATTGTTCTGCTGTTGATATGCTTGCTACGTTAAAAACAGGACTATTTGGACTAGAACAATTGCTACAGATTTGAAATAGGCAGTAGTTTTGAAAATTCCAGTTAAGGTGAGTTACGTGTTTCTCCTAATGTATAGCTCCAACAACTATTGAACACGTCACGCTTGGAGTGGCAATATGTTTGCAACTATGTTCTCAAGTTTGATCCACTATTTATTGTTGCCACCTCTATTGCCAGTGTTGGTGTTGGACGCTCATTATTACATATATGATGTAAATATTTTAATGTAATTTGATGCATATTCTGTTTAAGAAACACGAAGGGCCCTTTCCCAAATGATAACGCACGTTCGCATGTTACACGCATCTTCCTAGTTTGTCTTGTTGCACAGTATGTAATACAGATATGCCACCGTGTCATTTCAGCTATCAGTGTAATTCCCCAGACGGCCATGTACTGGGCGTGTAGAAACGAGTCTACCGATTATGTACTAACTCCTCACGGTAACTGGACCCATTTGTGAGAAACATGAAATTGTATAGATTGATGTCCTTAAAGTGGCATTCTAATATAAAATATGACCACCTAGAAGAGAGTATTACACCACAGGTACAATGCGTAATATCCTAACATATACAGGGTGTTCAAAAACTTTGTACCGACAATTGGAGAGTGGATTCTTTGGACCCAATATTGTAGTTGATTTTTTATTTGTAGGCGTCTCAGACCAATGGTTTAGCCGTAATTAAGCGATTAAATTGGCCAACCACGAGACGAGTTGCCAAGAGACCACGCCCACCCNTCAGAATNGCCNNCTATGTAATTGCAGGTGTTTATGGAATTTAAACATATCCTAAGTCAAAAGGCATTTTGTTTTGTACTAGACGTTCGTAGCCGAATGGCATAAGTGGTTCACGTCTAACGCAGGAGGTCACCGGTTCGAGTTTTACCTCCAGCATCTAATTTGTGTATTTCATTTGCCAATGATTTCTTTCATACCTTTGTTTCAACATAACAAAATAATTAAAAAGTAGTTTTTGTGTGCAATGAAACAAAAACAATACTTTTGAGCTATGTGATGCCTAAAATTTATTGTTTACTTTTTTAGTGGACATAAACGCGTGTTAAAAATGTGTATACCATGAATTACAGGGAGTACTGCAAAGTTAAAAATAAATCGAAAATGTAAAATATCATTTTTAAATTTGAGGCTTTCTTGTCCTGAAAAATTAAATTTCGTAAGCTTTCAGTGTGACGTCATTCATTGCATCGTAAACGCCATGTATTTCGTTGTATTGAAGGTCAGATTATCTGCATACGATTTTTTACAAATACTATAATGTTTTCGTGGTTTAACCACTTGGTGTAACGGTTAGTATCGAGACTATTATGCCGAGGATTAGCGTTCTAGCCTCACAGAGGGTGATTCTTTTTTTAGCCACATACAGATCACCTTTACTTGTTGTGAATTAAAAGGTACAATCATTGTGTTTGTAAAACACATGCTAAATATGAGATATTTGTGTATGTATTTTGATTACTTATCTTAAAATTTATTCATTTCAAAATGTTTAAAAACAGTCCGTACAATTAATCGTGTGAACAATCAATGTGTTTTCACAACAAGAAAGCCTCAAATCTATAAAATGTAATTTCACATTTTCGTTTTATTTTTCACTTTGCAGTACACCCTGTAATTCATGGGAAACACTTTTTTTTAACAAGCTAAAATGTAAACAATAAATTTTGGGCATCACAGGGCTCAACATGTATTGTTTTTGTTTCATTGCACACAAAAACTACTTTTTCACTATTGTGTTATGTTGAAATAAAGGTATGAAAGAAATCATTGGAAAATAAAATACAAAAATTAGGTGCTGGAGGTAAGACTCGAACCAGTTAGATCATTCGGCTACGAACGTATAGTACAAAACAATGCCTTTTGACTTAGGATATGTTGAAATTCCATAAACACCTCCAATTACATAGTTGGTAATTCTGATGGGTGGGCATGGTCTCTTGGCAACTCGTCTCGTGGTTGGCCAATTTAATCGCTTAATTACGTCTAAACCATTGGTCTGAGACGTCTACAAATAAAAAATTAATTACAATATTGGGTCCAAAGAACCCACTCTCCAACTTTTGGTACAAAGTTTTTGAACACCCTGTATAATATCCAACGAATAATATCTGCATAGTTTATGTTGACAGTTCCTAATCGCCAAACAGATATTGACGAGACGGTGTAAAATAATACATAGACGTTACAACCACCGAAAAAATGGTCTGAGAATTTTTATAGTATGAGTGTGTCATCTGGGAGGTTCAGTTGTCAGTGGAACTTAAAATTACTGGGCTAGATTATAAAGATCCATTTGAGTGGCGATGGCCTGTACGTTAGAACTTTAATCATTGTTGCAGTGTGAATTTTGACCTTTACAGTCAATGTATTAACATTTTTCAAAGTGTGTATCCCTATTTTCAATTGAAAATTTTTCTAGCAAAGGTGGAAACGCAACCAGCGTAACGTATCTGAGTATGTGGCTGCTTCATTAGGTAAAGCAGGTGCTGTATGAAAGAAAATAAAGTAATCGGATGAAATATAGAAAATGAAAATGAGAATAAGGCAAAAGTGGAAGATCATTACGCTTCAACTACAGATCTAAGTTAAAACTCAAATCTGACTTGTGTTTATAAAATCTCAATAAAATTAAACGATTGCCAAATTTTGTGCTGTGACTATCGTGTTTACAGGAAGATTGCTATTAAAATGAACTTGAATATAATATAATAATAACAGTAGAAAAGTAACAATAAGAGGAATTAGGCTGTACTTTGAAAATTACGCGTTTGCAGACATGCTTTTATAGACTTTTTCATTGGTTTAGTTCAAATATGCTATTTATTGCTGAATGTAGTATTTCAAAAACCACTCATTACAGGATTTGTTTCACTACGAATTGACTCCTGAATTTTGTTAAAGCATTTTAGTAACTCCAGTATTATTTGAAAAAGAATTCTGTTAAACCACTGATATACACAAATGAAAACTGTATAGTTTTTCAGTCAGCGAAAGGCAAATGGCAAAATACTCTGAGTGACAGTTCGTCTAGAAGAGGTTTTCACACTGTAATAGGCTATGTGTCTGTACGTGCTATCAATCAATGATAGAGATATTTGAAATTTTAAAGTAAATACGCCTATCGCTTGCTGAAAACTGAGATAATTGAAATATTAGGTTTAGCACTGACATGCCATGTTACACTTTCAAATGTATTAGATCACTGATAAGTACTTTACAAGCATAATATTAAAATGATGGAGAGCTGTTGTTGTTACCTTTTGGCATTTGTTATTCATTTCGTCTTCATGTCTTTTATTTCACATCCAAAATGAACGTGTCATTGAGTTCAGTTTAAAACGCCCTTTCAAATGAGGTATTCACAATTTAGTATATATTTTTTCCCCTATTTTTTAGTCTCAACTATTTCTAAAGATATCGAGCGTGGTAAGTGACTTCTCATTCTTTTTTTGGAAATGCAAAAGGGGTTGTATCTCGGACACACGAGGCATTTCCGGACACATGTTCACTTTTCCTTTTTTTTCTTGTTTGTGTTCATACTACCTATTATGAAAATATGTGAACCTTTTTTTTAAACATCCTGTATATGTACTTTTCCTATCATATTACATTCGAAAGTTAATATGGTTCAGTATATTGTAAAACAGTACTCCATTGTCCTAGATTTGTTTTAGTTATCTGTGAAAAAAATGACCAAATCAGTGTAGAGATGCCGAATGAGGAAAAGGTGTATCACTGTAACAGAATTCCATGTATGTTCTATCGCATTAAGGTTGTATCGCTTTTTACATTTTAAAAGAGGACAACTTTTAGCATGATGTTTGGAAAATTTATGAATAAAAGAAGTGTTAATACAAACTGAAATGCGAGTTGAGCGGTTTCAATGAATTTAGCACTAAAAAATTTGTCGTTAAATATATTTTATTTAGATTATTTGACTATCTACAATGTTAACAATTAAAACATGAATTAAAACTGAAAGGTAAAACATACCGAAAGACGCTTCGAAGTATACAGCTAAAAATGTAACATATTAGTAATACTGTAATCCATATTAGTGTTCACAAACACTCGAACGACTATGTTTTGGCCTGAGTCTTCGCACAGTTAATGCTTCCTTGCTTTCCTAACAGCACTGACCCTTAATGAGTGTAAATTAATTCAATTTTGATTTGTATTATATATGGATCATTAGGAAATCCCACGTAGAACATTTCGAGCTTTTACGAAAAGCTGCCATTTTGAAACAATTACTGGGGTTATCAATAGTTGTATTTTGGACATGGATTTTTTCAGGTGTAATGCATAAACAGCTTCTTGAAATTTTACTATGTTCTCAGGCGTTATTAAAAATTCAGAGAAACAGCGTTATCTTACAAAAAAGATGATTGACATAGTAATCGACATATCTCACATGATGTTGATCAAAAACGTCAAATTTGGTAGAAAGATAAATGAAAAAGTTTTTTTTTGGGGGGGGGGATCGATAATATTAAAACGTATTTTAATTAACTTTTGGTCATTCTTAAGCCCATAATCAATTGTACAGTACTCCGTAAGAATTTGACAGCATCCCCAACCAATATAGCTATTGAAATAGAACTTTTATGTTGTCTGCCAGACGCAATTTATTTATATGGTTTACTTAAAAATACAAATAAAATAGCTAGTGGTACTACACAAGAAAAACATCAACTTTAATCGACTTGCAAAACTTGAATGTCTTTCCACTGCATGTTAACGTACACATATTGATTTTCAATTTTGGTCTAATAACTTTCTCGTGAACAAAGAAGAATTTGTCTATGAATCTAAGTGTCATAAAAAGAGGCCTTACAAAGAATAGTTGAAAAACTGTGCTAAGAACACACTGTCACACAAACAATATGTTTGCATTACTTCTGAAAATGTTGTCGATATTGCAGAATCGCCATCCAATTAATTGGTCAGCATTCGTAAAACAAAGCCAGCTCACTTCCTCACTACCTAGAAGCAAATAATCCTTGCCTAATGTATTCATATAAACTTACGTTCCCGATCCTTATAAGTTTACCTCTATACTTGGGAAGTATCAAAGTCATTTTAGGGTGAAACATTCCAAAGTAAGACCGGAATATTGAAAACTACGACAAACACGTATTATTGTCCTAATCTAACCGGTATAGTGTTTGTCAAGGTATACTCCTACCACAATAGTGACTTTTCACATATGATAATATCGTAATATGTTAATTAATTCTCTTCTTCTCGCCCAGCTAAAGAAAAGCATAGATGTTTGTAGTTCAATACTCTCCTGTTCATAAAAAAATAACTGAGTGACTATTTAATTTAGCTTATCTTAATCTTTCAAATTTTAGGTTTGATACGAGTTAAAATAAACTACTTCTATACAGTTTACCAAAAATTTGTTCCAAATATAGACACATTTAGAAAAAAATCGCATATATTTTACATATGTTTAGTAGTTTCTACTTAAACATCTTAGCAGTTTCATTCACACATCTTACTTTGCACAGTGGGAAATCCTTTTTGGTTTCTGTTCTGGTTGTAAGGATTTTAGCACGGTCTATGCCAAAAAATCTTGTGTTTTGTAAGATTTTATTAAAAAAATGTGCTTACTTCTGTTTGAACTTTTCTTTTTATTTAAATGTATTAATTTTGTAGTTTCATATAATGAAATAAAATGGCAAACCTCACACCAATAAATGCTGTATATATATATTTAAACTTTCTACCCAAACTTTGACTGCACCTCCAAATATTTCAAACCCGCTCGAACTTCAAGAAGTTGAACTCTAACGCGAGTTTGTATAAGCATTATTTTTCAAGGTTGTTAAGTGTAGACTATTATTTTCACTATAAGCGTGAAAAGTTGCCTCGTTTTTTTCTAAAATATTAAATAACAAGTAAGAATGTGTTTACTTTTCACTAGTCTCGTACGAAGGGAAGGAAAACAAATCTATACCAACGATCAAGATTCGAACCTAACAGTACAGTCTAATTTTAACTGNTATGAGTTTAAATCATCCAGTCTTCCTAGTTTGATTTAGTTTTAATTTATAGATATGAAGAAAAACTTTGAAAAGTGTATTTTGTAGGGGAGTACACATATTTTTCAAATGCGTTCATGTATTTGTATCTTAATATATTTGCTTAGGACGTAAACATGTAAATTAAATGTAAAAAAAAAACATGCAACGTTATTGACGTAAAATTTTATCAGTCTGTTACTGTTTCTGATACTGTCACTGTTGTTATTTCTATTGCTGTTTTTCTTATTCTTTCTGTCACTATTATCACTGTTTCTGTTATAGTGTTTGATTATGTTTCTATTGCTCCTACTCTTCTTTCTTTCTTTCTTTCTTTATATAAGCCCGTCTCTTACTATTTCTCGAACTGTTACTTTTTCTGGCAGTGTCATTCTTTCTGGACCCTCACTGTTATAACTTCTGTTAATGTGTCTATAGCTGTTCTGTTAATGTCACTGTCATGGTTATTCTTACTGTTTCTTTGAAATTTCACAACACTGCTTTTGTTTGAAGGGATAGCAATACACCAATTATGGCAATATTTCTCTTCCTTCGTAAATTTTAGGGTGAAGGAGCTGTGGTGCACTAATTCTGAAAACCTGTGTGTAGTTATATTCGTAACATGAACTACTAAACATAATATTAAAAGGGATTCTACATTTTACCCCGCAATCAGCCAAAAATAGTGCTTGAATAATAGTGCAGTAATGTGATGCAAGCAAAACTCAGTATTCAAAAGTCTCACAACCCGTTACTGATTTTGTACTTTCTATTTAAGAAGGGTTCGCTGATATGAATAGAGTGCACCGTTATACATACAGCTGTGTAACTAGAACGTGTTTCAATCATTATTAATGTATAATACAAATTTACTAAATGTGATGTTTGTATTATTAATGATACCTTACTGGATGACTGAAGTATTAACTATTTATCGTACATCTGTACTTTTAGCATGCGACTGAATTTTAATGCTTTCATAATTATTATATTCACTTTGGATTGAATATATTTTAGCAGTCTTGGCTTCAGTGATTAATGATAAAACGGATCACAGCAATGAAGCGAATTTCATAAAAACACACTACAGTACTTGTAAATAATTACCTATAAAAGTAATTTATAAGAATATAACTAATAACAAAATTAATTGAAGAAAATAAAATGTGAAGAAAACAGCTGAAATAACTGTATTTACAGCAACGTTTTAGGTGCAAATACTTATTTTCTTTTCTCTTTTTAAATATTCTGACTGCTACACAACCTGCAATTCTTATTTTACCTTTAAAGTTTCATGTAAAATCTTAATACCTTGTATTACCACGAATATTATTTGTTCTTGTTTTTCAAAATAGCAGAGTATCAAGCAAAAATGTAAAACTTATGGCAGTTGGTGTACAACGTCCGTACGATACTCTCTAAAATATAAGTTTCAGGCACATTTTTAATGCAGTCTAATAACTAATCTAATATAAGAAGATATTTCGTCAATTTAGTATAATTGATGTTACAACGTTTTTTAATGGTGGCTTTTCTTCTGAGTAGCAATGTGACCGAAATAATCTCACTTACTATCGTGAAATTTTTATGAGAGGTTCATTTCCTAAACTTTATGAATATGTCAACCATAAGTAAAATCAAATATTTATCAGTGTGAAAGAAGGAGTGCCTTTGGAAGCTGTCAACATACTAGACGAAATAAATAATCCCAAGCTAATTGTTACATTCTCGCCGTCTGTTTGTATAATTCTTCTGCAACATCTTACCTTGCTGGCTCAAAGACGACGTTCAGTCATGCCAATATTGTTCATTCTCGGTACGATAGATTCTAAGCAAACTAAATTTAAGGCGGCTGTTTAACGAGCACCTTATAACCATTTCCGTTCCCTAGTGTACACTAATGTGAAGTAGAATTATTTCCAAACTTTATGCCATGATTCAGTTCCTAACACTAAGATAAATTATGTGGCGAACTAACAGCAAGGAATGAAGTCAAGGGAATTTAAATTGAGGCTGAATAAGACTCAATTAATGTCTTGTTACGTAAAGACACAGTAACAAGATTGTCATATTTTGGTGAAGCAGTTGTAAATCAGTCAACTCCTGCACCAAACGTCNTGGGTTCAATTCCCACATAAGGCTGGGTGTTGTGTATGTCTTTCATGTCAGTGTTTGCGCTTGCCCATTCATCTCTATTACCAATATGAGTGATGTTCGTCGTCGCTACATGGCCCACCCGGCGTCCGTACATCGTAAAAAACACATCATCATCTAATTTATTGTCTTCATCCCTTGTCTGTGATAGGAATGCACAGGTCTGTGAGTAAGTACATGCTACATCTAATAGTTCGCCCTTCAAACAGATGTAGCATTTATTTATTTTAGAGCCGTGTACTCTAAACTTAAATGAGTAGTTTTTCACTAAATAACAATGAAATCTTACCATTTGAATTAATGCCGATTGAGCAACATAGTGAGTAGTTGACATTTCGATTAGTAGTTCCAAACTACTAATTGAGAAGTAAGTAACTGAAATGGTAGAATTCTCGAGTTGCTTTCTACTAAATCATTTGGTAGATAATCTGCTGAATTGATTTGTGGTATGCAACTATTTCTTCAGTTCTTTGCATGTGTCCACTGGCACATTATTTTACCAAGACAGGAGTGAATTCTGTCTGAGGATTGGTACAAATCTGCTGTGCCATTTAATGAATTTTGTCTATTTAGTTATTATACAGGGTGGTTATAAAGAAAGTATACATGTTTAAAATTCCATATTTCTTGCAAATGTGAAATAAACCATTTAGTCACATATATCGCCGTATTCGGGACGTTCTGGGGTTTCTTCCATAATTGTTTCAGATTTGTTAAGGAAATTAAAAAAATGGTATGCTTTTTTAATATTTTCGAAGTTATTTCACTATTAATCACTTTGGGCTACACAAATGGTGGGAAAATTGTAACCCAGAGCTACTGACGGCTCTCCGACTCCTGCTC
>KZ868959.1:4151-16489 GCA_003456935.1 Machilis hrabei | reverse complement strand
AAGAGGTACTTTTTTCATGATGTATTACACTTTTATTGAAATGGGACACATGTCGCCTTGCTGATGTTAACCCACAAAATATTACTCTTTAAATTATAGATGGTGGAAACTACCTACACGATTTTTACCCCATTCCACTTGTGCTAAAGAGGGGCAAAACTTACCTACCAAATATTGCACTTTTGATGAAGAGGTGTCAAATCCTCTGAAATATTACAATTTTAATGACTGGGGGTGTAAATATGCTGGGTATTTTTTACTCATAATTTGTATGAACTACGCCACTAATTTCGAAGATCATTTATTGAGATGATTCACTTGAAGAATTGAACATCTGTTTTTTATTAAAAGAGTGATATTTTCGTTGAAACTTTAGAATTTTTAGGATAAAAATCGCCGAAGTGATTTGTACCACCTGAAATTAAAAATATAAAATTGAGGGTTAAAACCTCATTCATTAAAAGGCTCTTATAATTGGGGTAAATCATTCCATTAATTAAAGTATTATATTATGGGGTTTAAAATATAGCTCCTTGTATTAAAAGTGGTACTGGAGGTAACAATTTCCTAACCGATTTATATCTTTTTTATTACAAGTTTAATATTATGTTGTGGAAGTGGTATTCAGATTTGGTAAGTCTTTTCAAATTTGTATCTTTGCCATAATAAAACTTTATTACTTTGATGTTTGGTACTCTATCGTATACCACATCTCCTGTGATTCCTTTTTACCATGTTTGGTGACATTCTGACATGTCTTTACCAACATATTTTCTCATATCTTAATTATGCTTAACTTCTGGACACTAGTGTAGTTTTAATTATCTTTGAAAAAGAGTTTCTTTCATATTTAATTATTATTTACATGAACATTATTTTAAATCACTTTTACCAATAGTATTTTACTATTTATTATATTCCTTCCTTTCATACCTGTATAAGACATAAGACTGCCTGTATTTATTTATAATAAAGCCATTATCATGATACAATGCATACATTAATGAATTAGGCAGGAAAGTCTAAATTCTCTTTAGCACTAAAACGTACTTATCATATAAGATGAAAAAGCTAGTGAAATGCACGTTGGATCCTAGCTGTTGATATTAGAAGTCGAAGGTACGATTCACACACAAGGCTAGGTGCTGTAAATTGTCCTTCGTGTTGATATTTTAATTGTCCATTCATCTTCAGAAAAGACAGACTACGAATCGCTTTTTTTAACTAGCCTGAATCAAGGAGTAGTTGTTATCTGGTGTTCGTAAATATAAGTCAAATCACTTTACGTTGTGTAAAACCCATAATTGTGTTACATACACTTTGAGTTTGCCAACCGCAGTATAAGATAAAGAATACAAAGAAGATCAATATCGTTGAAGGTAAAAAAAAGTGTTTCATTTGATCACACCCATAATTATACTTATAACCTATCACAGCAATGCATCCCAAAGATGACGATAACAGTGTAGCCTGAAGTGTAATTAGCTAAACTGTCAAAAATGTATTTAGAATTCTGATTAATTGTACTTATAAATACCGTACACTAAAAAAGTTATATAATTGCTAGTGCAATACACA
Organism: Machilis hrabei; assembly: GCA_003456935.1. Lineage (NCBI taxonomy): Eukaryota > Metazoa > Arthropoda > Insecta > Archaeognatha > Machilidae > Machilis > Machilis hrabei. The sequence continues at coordinate 14,911 of KZ868959.1, read as the reverse complement.
GATGGCGCTGCTGAACTGTCGTGAGATCGTGTGACTCCTGAAAGTGATAGATTATTGGACTGATACGTAACCTCGTGAGAAAACGACGAAAGCTGCGGTTCTTTCAAGGTAAAAGTCAATTTTATTGCTGCTTTTAAAAACACTTCTACTTACTTTAAAATGTACACACCATTTTTAGCAACTAACACTACAGTACGTCTGCACTTCTATTTTAAAGCATGAATAACTAATGTTAAATTCTAATTTCTTCCGTACTGCAAACAGACGTAATGTAGAAGAGTGTATTCAAACAGAGAAACGTAAACAGAAAATTGAGTGATGGTGATATATAATGAATAAAACTATTCCACCATCTAATGTTCATAACGTCATTTTAATGGTTTTCCCCTGTTGTCTAGGAAGCTTCACTAACAAGTAAGTACGTAAGAAATAGAAACAAATGGTAAGTGTTATGGGAAATAGTGGGTAACAGTACACTTAAGGTTGTTTATGTTCAGTTTCAGTAATGGCTATGGACTTTAGCTCCGGTAATGTTACAGTCAGCTCAATATGTATTGATAATTTAATAAGGTCACAGTAAAAAATATTTTAAACTTTCATAAACCAAAAGGTTTCACACTCAGAGTTTTGATGCTTTACCTCGTAGTGACTCGCAACTCGAGTGATTTTAACATGTTCTGTGAGGAACGTTAAAAATGAACTTCCATAGACAAGTGTTCGTTGTAAATAATAATAATAATAATCGGCTACGTGCTGAGTGAGTTGTAAAATTCAATTTTTCTTAAGCGTCACTCTGAATCGCGACATCGTAAACTCATTGTTATTAAGGCGTGTATCAATCTGTAGGAACACTAGTTAAAAGAATTGCCCTGTTTCTAGCCTAGGACGACCGACATTATACATTATATTGGCGCCTTGCCAATTGAGCTACATCAGTTTCTTATGAGCCGGTCTATTTAGTTTACTGGTCGTTATACCGGGTTTATGGGTTGGATTTGCACTTAGAGTTGGATGCCTGATATGTGAATGATCTGTTGTATGTAATCTCCATCATAATCATAATTTGAGGATCAATGATTGACTTCCTCAGTGTTAACGGGACTTCATTATCATCAGCTATTGTCGTTTGATGATAATCAGTTCTATGAAGTTATAGGCTCACATTACGTAAGAACGGACTCACTGCATAATGGAATTAGAACCGATAAAATTCGGTGCAATGAGAAGATGCGAGAAACACCTGTGCAAGAAATATATATATATTTTTTAAATTGTCTCAGTTGGAGTGGAGCAAAGGTTTTTCATGCGTAAAGAAATAAGGGAATCTTAGCTGTTAGATACAAATAAAATATGTTCAAAAATACACCATTTTGCATAAATTTAGTTGAACTTCAGTTATTTGTTAAGTACAACCACGATATACTTTAACTGATTTATGATGAGTTTAGCAGGCAACAACTAACTAACCCAAGAATGAATCTATAGCCGTATGGCTAAACCACAACTCCCTCCACAAGGAATGTACGTTTATTATTATTTTTTAATAGTAACGTGTCACTGTTTCCGTCGTTAATTCCTCTGCATGGGATTTCATGAGGTTGCCCTAATTACCGCAATGTATTCCCTTTTGACAATCTTTATTTAAACTGTTAAAACGTATAAAAAACAATAGAGACACTTTGTTAAATATAATCTACAGTTTGTTTGTCAATAGCACAGCATGTCTAGAATATAAGTTAGTATAATAATAATTTAAAAAATGTATTAACAAAATCAGAGAAATAAAAAACGGTAAATAATAAGGGCAAACGTCTGAACCTGTAGAGAAATTAAAAAAGGTAAATATTGATCGCTCTTTTTCCAGGCGATGTCAGGAAAATTATTATTGCACAATTAAATATTTGATTAGTTCATACAAAAATGCATTCATCTTAGAAAATCGATTAATTAAACTTTTTACCCAGAAACACAAACCGTATATGTTTTATAATGATACCATGTTCGTACTTCCTTCTGTACCCCTGTACAGGGTGTATCCAAACCCTTCCGACAAACTATTAGACCGGGCTCAAAACTCTCATCAAATACAGCGTTTCGTTAGACACCTCTTTAACGTTTTAATCGCATCCAAAGCTCTATGAAACTACAGCAACACCTCTCAAAGAAGAACTATAGGACCTCTTAATGCCATTAACTATAATTTTTACAATGCACTACTATGTTTAACGAACCAATCCTTCATTTTTCAAAACGAAAACTAAATTCTTGACATATGTGCAATCAATATTGTAACTTAACAACAATAAGTTTTATTTTAAAACACAAAAATATTGTCGATTTGTGCTGAGGTTTTGATCCTCTAATCTTCAAATGTCACTTGTATGTTATTGAAGTGCTTAACGAAAAGTTGTCACTGAATAAAATATAATTTATCCACAGTCCCAAAACCATCCTAGAATTCATTATTTAAATATTTTTGTTGTAACCTCACACACCACTTAATTATAATCTGCACGGTAGAGTTTCGGCACACACTATGAATTCGACTAAGTTTTGCCAATTTCTGTGAAAAACGCTCTCTACAAGATATGTCAAAACTTGAACCATAAAGGCGATTCCACCCCTTGGCCGATTATCATGAACATTCGTTTATTTCTCAAAATCTTGAGATTTCGTCGAAATCTGTATTCGTGTACCTGAATAGAAATACTTTTTTGTATTGAGGTTACAGTGAAGATTTTAATGCATACTCCTGCAAAGTCAATGTAATGTTTTCAAATTTTTACTGCATAATAAACTTGGCCTAAAACATAACATTTTGGGGGGATAGGGAAATCATATCACTGAGTTCAAAAAATATTTCGAAACTATATAACTGTGTTTCTTTACTGTCAAATTGTTATGAAATAAAATTGTTCGCAAGGAAATTATAGTTTAATTTGGGATAATAAGGGACTTGAACACTATATTTTACGAAATCGGTCAAATGGTGCGGAGTCTGATAGGTCACAGAATGAGAGATATAATCTGTACGCAAGGCTTTCTTTACTTTACTTTTTCAGAACAAATGCCTACAAATATACGTTATTATTGGTCCTGCTTGTGGTTTTATATTGCCTGCACATTTCCCGCCAATTGTGTGTATATAGTGAGTGCCCTTTTCATCCACGTATATTCAACCTATTCTGTAAGCTGGTGGTTAACTCCGTCTACTTGGATATTGCTTTCCCTTTAACAAATTTCCATTCAACAATAGAAAGTACAGTATACAATGTGTTATTGTACCGGTATCAAGCATTCAACAAACGTCTTTTTAAAATAGTGTAATAAGCTTAACAATGGAATACGCACTGCCATCGTTATAAAAATCTAACCAAAACATCGATTGTGTAATGTAGGATGTTTTAACAAGGTTCATTCGCTTGTAAATTCTTTTATAATGTGAACTTGAGTGACTGATTCAATTAACTGTGCATTCTGTAGCATCTAAATTATCCTGTAGGAAGTTTTTTTTATTTACATATTGTTGAACAAATTAAATATGTGACTTTTGAGCAACAACTTGTCCTTGTAGTCTAAAGCGCAAAAAAACATATTAATATGGTTGGAGGTCCTGGTAGGGACAAGATTTTATCATTAAACTTGGAGCGTCGTTCATTTCAATACATGGCTGAAAATGAATATCAACATTAATATAATACTGCCTAATAATTTAAAGCAATGAGACGGAATTAATTTCTTGTTTCTTCATACAACATTAAGATATTGTGCGAACATAAACACACTTTCGTGGTCATTAAATTGAACCGTAATGTATACGGTACACGAGAATATCGACAAATAATCAGTTGTTCAACACAAAGCATTAAGTTCAGGTGGAAACGTAAGAGATATGTCCCTTACAAATAGAAGTTCCGATCAAACAGCGTAAGAGACAGCCATTATTAATATCAACGACTCTGAAGAATTTCAACGTGACACTTTACCAATATCGATAAAGACGTTCGCTCGAGAGGGTTCTGTTTCGCCGCCTCGCTTCTGAACTCTTGGCGCAGATAATATGCCTCCCATTAACATACCGAACGAGGGTGTCGTCAACCAATTAAAACTGATAAAGCCAAATACACCCCGTGGGGCACATCATTGCCTTGCTGTACCATAGCGCACTCTCTTCTCAGAGTTAATCATGTATTTCGCCAGACAAAACCGCAAAGACATTGAGCTTTCTCAAAATTAACCAAACGATTATAAAATTGATACCCAATGTATAACATTGTGATATAAATTCAATAGTTAGTTTTGCGGTTTCACCTATGTTTTTTATACATATATTTGTGCTATACGAGTCATTTTTAAAAAGCAGCAGTATCCAGTTCACCAATTGTATATATCTTTCATGTCTCAGTGGGTCTCTATTGGATTGTGGAAACAAAGAAAACGAAAAACAAATCTCCGAGACATAACAAAAGGTAGATAATTGCTCATGTTTTCACTATCGAAGAGTCTGAATACATTTTGAAGTAATCTCTTTAATAATATTTTTTTTGCCCCAAGACTCTGTACAATTTTTAGACATATGTGTACTGTAACTGTCAGTTAAACAACAACTTAAATACACAGAATAACATCAATGCCAAATAATACAATAACCTTATACTACACAAAAAGCCCTTGAACCACTAGAGGGACAAAAATGACCCCGATACATCTTGAGACACTGTTCATATAGCCTATGCTTTTTATACAGGATGTCCCATTTTAATCGATACAATCGAATATCTCGAAAACAATGTATAATTCGGAAAAATAACTTTTAATGAAAGTTATAGGCAAACAAGGGGGTCAATTTATTGTGTCTAGCAGAGACTTGTCAAGGTTATAGTTTTCAAGATATTGCAAAACGTTATGTTTTTTTTAATGGTAACCCCAATTTTTGAACNCACCACGTAAAAGTACAGAAAAAAGCATTTACAAAATATGGTACGTTCCATAATTTCCTTAACATTATCACTAAAAATACCACCGGGATTACCGTCACCCAAGGTGTATTGTGTGGAGGTTACACGATCGGATTTACACCTCAGATGTTTGTAAGGTGGCCCAGAGGCTGCTCACTTCCTCTGCATTTTATGACGCCAATCATGATTCTGTGTAATTGTGTGTGCAGTCAGAAATTGTATAGTTCGAATTTGCCCAAATTTTTATTTACGTAAACTCTTACTACTCGTTTCACTTGTAGCCTGCAAAACGTTTTGTGTAGTTGGTCGTTTTGAAAAAAATATCGATTTACCAAATTCAGTGAGGGTATTCAGGTGACCAATAATGTGCATTATGGCCTTTACTAACGCATTGTTGTGGAATGCAACCTATATTTCCGGAAAGGATTTTTCTCGTACTTTTAAGAGGTAAGATCAAAAATAGGGATTACCATTTTAAAAAAAAATTACTTTAAGCAATATCTCGAAAATGGTTACCTTCACAGATCCCCATTATACACTGTCAAGTGAATGCCTACAACTTTTGTAAAATTTTTTTTTTTTTCTGAATTATGTATTGTTTTCAAGATATTCGCTTGTATCGATTAAAATGGGACACCCTGTATATGACCCGTAAAGGATATCTTGAAAACCGCATACATGGAGAACAAAAGGGAATTCTTTATTGTCAATGGCAAAGAAAGCGTTCAATTAACCCACGAGATCTTATTCTGTATTTTTTTTCAAAACTGGTAATCAAGTATCTAAATTACTAATACCCAAAGACAACCATAATTGTTTTTAGATTCGATTTCTTAGGCTTGAACACACTTCAATCCAGATATAAGCAACTTTTGTAAAGCAGTATCCACTGTCATCTATATTCTACTTTCGTAAATGTTGGTACAAATTCGTTCAAAAGCGTCAAAGTTGTACGAATCTCCGAAAAAAATGTAGTGACATGGTTAAAAGTTACTGTTTCAACATGTCTCATAGTGACAGCCAGCTTCGCGAAGTTTGATTGAAATCGGTCAAGTGTTTTATGGTCTTCCATAGCGTTAGACAAACAAGGACTGTCACGTGCTTAAAAACAGACGAAAGGAAATTATCTCTACACAGTTCTTACTTTTAAGAAGATTGTAACAACAAAATAACTTGTGTTCATCGTAACTCAGTGGGACCGTTTGATCTTAACCACGATAAACACTGTTTCTTTGTGGACACACTTGCAGTAATCGATTTTCAATTGCCTATCACTATCAGTGGCCAACAGAAGGATGAATATACCGTTTTTAATAACAAGAAAAACTCCAGTTGCTACTCACGGATTTATATAAAGTCCGTGGCGTATATAGCACTAGTAGTGAAATACATTGGAGTCATTTGTGTTATCATAATTACTGTAGTTTGATAATTAATTGCTACGAAAGAAACTATCATAATAGTTGCAGAAGAGTTCGTTAAAGAGATTGGCTAAGGTGTTTGCTTCTACCTCATACGTTCAGCACTCCATCCACACTGATGGCACTGCGTCTTGCTTTTTATGATAGGGATTGTTCATACAATAACGTGGTTAAGAACAGCAAAAAAAAAAAAAAATCTCAAGACAAAACACAGGATTTTTTGACACTGTGCTAGACGATTTATTTTTGAATGGGGCGTACATGTAATAATCAAGATTTTAGAAATTCGGATGCAGATAAATGGTATTCTAAATATGCTGTAGACTACATAACTGTTTTTCTTGCCCTGGACGTCACTTTTGAAACAAATGTCAAAAGCGTTGTGGAAGTANATGTCTTTGTTTATTTTATAATCTGAAATTTTCATTTATGTTTTAGTATATTTTAAAATATATACAGAACGTGTAAAATGGTGCACTGTCTCAACAGAAAGCGATTGTTTTCGAAAGATATAAATAGGTAACACTTTTGGTAAAAATCGATTGGACTTTTTAGTAAATAACCAATTCAAATTTCATCCTACATCCTTCACTCAGACATACCAAATTTTCTGATACTGCTTATGTCAGTATCATTGAAAATAATAATAACAACAATTTAAGTTCAGCTCAGAAGGCCGAGTATTCCAAAACGGCACTTTTAATACATACTAGTTTGAGAGCAATTCACGAAGTTTTAAAAGCTTTAGCAATAATTTCATCAACTCATACTTGTATACGTTTTGAACACGTTAAATAGAGTGTAGATTTTTGTTTTATCGTCAGTAAAATTGTACTGATTTAGAACTTCAACAAAAATGTATATNAAACATGAACTCTTTTGAATTCAAAAACATGTTAAGTATTTATTAACTTCAACTTCTATTAGCCAATGTCAAAAGTAAAACTTTAAACATATTCACAATTATAAATAATGCTTTTTTCATGAGCTCAGAGTGTGTCCGAAATTGAACTATCAAGCTACTGCTAATTGATTAGCCATCCACAACTCCAAGAAAAAATGCCTGAAGCGAAGTTCTTGATTGGTGAACTTCCACTTGACATGGCCCGTCATACTCTCCCTGATTGATTAGTATGGTCGAGTTCTTGAATAATATCTCGGTTGGCTAAAGAATCAATTAGCAGTAATCCTGATTAGCATAAATTCAACAACTTCCACTAGTAAGTTCGTCTAGCAGGGAGAATTGGCAAAATTGTCCTTAAGCCGTTATAACATCAGGGTGTCACTAAGATGATTTTTACGTCGTAAATACATTCCCATGATGAAGCTGTTTTGAACAACCAAAACCTGAGTAGGGTTGCCATGTTATGTAACAGTACACAGCTGACTGTATATACAGAACAGTCGACGCCACAAACACTGGACTGTAGTGGACTGAAAACGGGTCCTGTGGTCTGATGATTCCCATTTCTGTCTATACTCCAATGATGGTAGACGTAGAGTGCATCGTAGATCCAACGAAGCCTTTCGTGAAGACTGTGTGCAAGCTGTGGTACAGGCTGGAGGAGGGTCCGTGATGTTTTGAGGGTATTTTACCTACAATGAATTGGGGCCTTTGGTTGAAGTGACTGTGAATCTGAACCAGTTTGGTTATATTTGGATTCTGGACGACCAGGTTTTACCTTTTGTTCAGCATCTCAAGGAGGAACACATTTTGGTTGCACCAATATTCCAGGACGACAATTTTCGAGTGCACAGGGCTAAAACCGTGAGTGACTGGTACGAGGAGCATTCAGAGGGCTTCGCACACTTTGACTAGCCAGCAAAGTCCCCAGATTTGAATCCTATTGAAAATCTGTGGGACTACTTGGAACAAAGAGTAAAATGCCGACACAGGCATGCGACCAATCTCGCCGAGCTTCGGGAGCAGCTGATGACCGAGTGACTTCATATCGATGTCACCTACATCCACACTCTTGTGGAGTCTATGCCGAAGAGAAATTATGCTGTGATTCATAATTTGATACTGTCATTGTAACCTAATCATAATTTAATTAATCAGTTTTTACAAAACTTGTTAATTATAATTAGTCATGTAAGCCACTTTGCTTTTCTAGCATAATGTAAAAGCTCCAGAAGGGCATTGTTATCGCATTTTCTTCGGAATTGTTAGAAAATAGAAAGTTATTTACAATTGTGCATTTCTTTAAATACGTTAAAATTGGAGCTAAGAAAAAAAAGAAGTCGGATACAATTGTAACTTAAATTAAAAAAAAAAAGAGGAATATGTATACTCTTTTTTTTTAGGGTTATGCACCGGGAACCGCCGTATGGCATTACTTCCGGTGCTTTATTACCTAACATTTATGGCCACTTTTTATTCAGACGTTACGTGCACACATTTAAGACAACACAAGTGAGTGCTCGGACGTATGCCAACACAAGTGCACACACTTAGGACAGCACAAGCAAGACACCCATGCCCTAGCCAGGAATCGAACCTGGGACCTCCGGCGTGCAATGCCACGGGACTAACCACTAGGCCACCGGGGCCGACGAATGTGTATACTCTATCCGGTCTTCAACCCACAACCTCTGACACGTTAGGCCACTTGGCTGCTTTGAACTTTTGTATTTTGTTTATATAAAATAATACAGTTGGACCGACCTAATTGGGATAGTGGTTAGCACAGCGCGCCCTGGAACGAGAGGTTTTGGGTTCGAATCCCGCATAAGGCATGGATGTTTGTGCTGTCTTATATATGTGTGTGTTGTTCATAGAATTAAGTTCACCTACAATAAACATTGTTTCATCGTTCCTGATTACCCATTGTGTGTCGACGGGACGTAAAACACCATATCAGCATCAATAAAGTGGTAAATGTTTTGATCATGTGAAAATACAAAGGTGGTATTTCTGGCAGATGGGCGTGGCTTGACTACAATTCGGTTCATGATTGACTGGTTAAATCTTTAACTTTTGGCAAAATTATTGGACTGAGAACTCTAGGGAAAAAAAATGATAACAAAATCGTACTCGTAGGATCGCGTGGTGAAGTCCGTGTTCGCCAATTTTGCATCATCCTATGATCAAGAAATTTACCATATTGCCCTCATTTTAACTTTGCTTTGAGATAACCTGGTTTTAAGAATATCATCCTATAGCTGCATAAAAACATGGCCAATTGAGTTATATATTCGGAAATGCACATAAAGTTGCCTCTGTGATCAATAAATTTACAATATTGGCCTCATTTTATCCTTAAAATAGGCCTGATTGACCCTTTTTGATCGTTATGAACTTGGACAAAAACTTCCGATTACACAACCGAATATCACTCCTTGTGACCTAATGATCTGCCAGTTGCAATGACTAGGCCAGAACTGTACTGTAAAACGGAGTAAAGCCGGTACGCGTGTCCACTCGCTCCGTTTTGTCTGCGCAGATGTGACAAAACCTTGTGACGGATTACACAGTTCTTCGAATCCAACTGCGTCTCGCCGCAGGTCTCATATTTGCACAGTTATTACGTATATACTGTTGTATGAGTGTGCTTCATAGCTAGTGGTGTTATTATTATCTGTTTACATTATTTTTGTTTTATAACCCGTTGTTTTCTGTTGAGTCATTATATCTGCTTTATATTACCATAGTCATGATTATGTTGGAAAATTCGCACATGAAAACCCCAACCCTAGATGGTAAACAACCCACAACATCTTGATCTAGGGCCCGGTGCGCTGACCTCTAGAACAAGTAGGTCGGTAGCGTTAGTGACAAAATAAAACGAATTTTAGGTCACTAAAATCACACAAGTTTGAAAGATTAGTACAAAAGTCTAAATCTATACAAAACAGAAAACAAAAAAGGAGCAATTAACATTTTTCTAAAATTTTAACTTTATATCAAACTAATAAGAAGACTTGCCGAGCTCCTCACGTGATCATCGTATTACCGAAGCAGGATATTTTTGAATTGGTTCTTCCTGCACCAAAATTGCGTTACGTAAAATTTGCCTTGATTTAGTGTTGCTTCCGGGAAAAAAAAATCATGTTCTAACTCATTCACTTGTTGCTCAAAACCCAAACGAAAATATACTTACTTCAGATTTGATCATATTGTGACTGATTTATTTTTTAACAAATGCATGTATTAACATTTTATTATGACGGTTTGAAAGACTAACAGAGACGCAAAAAGTTTTCTTAAAACCTATTGCACTCTTGTCATATTATCCATATATTCGTCTAATCGCCGACCTACTTGGGATAGTGGTTAGTTCAGCGCGCCCTGGAACGAGAGGTTGCGGGTTCGAATCCCGCATAAGGCATGGATGTTTGTGTTGTCTTATGTGTGTGTGTTGTTCATAGAATTAAGTTC